>JAZGTJ010001118.1:0-64708 GCA_036877575.1 Botia almorhae | reverse complement strand
TATATATATATAATACAAGCAGACTTATATTAAAATTGCAGCTTGCAAATAGTTAGTTACCAGCAGGTGTAAATGGGATACGCATTGGCTAAAAAGACAAACACATCTTGGCGAGTGTGCCGCAGTGGACTCAGCACCCATATATGGGACAGCGGGTCAACATGAGCAAACAGCCTTTGCTGTTTCACTTCTCAGTATAAATAGACCCGAGCTTGACTTCTCCTCACCTAGATGTGCTGTGCTACTAAAGCAGTTGACATGCAAATGCACAGCCGTTTACGCTACAGATGTGCCTACAGGTAAAACCCACCGTTTCACATTTCACTCTCTGAAAATTAAATATATTGCATTTTGAAAAGGCTCTTGATAACTCAATAGAGTAATAAATGCAGAGGCATCTCAAGTAACTACTCGTCATAGCTGAGGGGTGTACACACCAATCGAGTTAGAACCCTCTCTCTCTATCATATAAAATTAACTTTCAATGTAATTTTGCAGTTATTTTAAAATTGCACTGCATAATTACCCCAAGTTGTTTACGTCTCTGTAGCAAACACTTTCATGTTCCCTCAAGTCGTCTTCAACAACAAAGAGATTCTTAAAAGTAAGTTTTATATTACTGTACCATGTAACTATAAATAGCACAATACAGTATCAGGTGAAAATTCCTCACAATATTTAATAAGACTGAAGTTAAAATGATAAAATACGTATTTACTTATTAAAAAGTGTGAATGATCATAAACAATAAAATTCACACTGAGTTAAATTGAGATTTTCAGAAAAATAAGCTTTCTAAGTATTATAAATATATTCAGTGCAAAAAGTGCAGAACGCAGAAAATTTACAATTTCATTTTTTGGTGTATTAATGCATGCAAAAAGGAAAGAAGAAACTGCATGCGAAAAAAATAATGCTGATCCTAACAGCTATATCACTTCTTGGATTTTACAGACTTATTTTTTCCACTAGACTTAAAAGCTTAGAAAAATGGCCTTTCAGAATTAGCCAATCAGCCTTGCAATGCTCCTATTATGTGCCCATGAAGGACTTAACAAAGATGCATTGATAGTCCTAGACTGACATCAGTGCTAAAACATTACTTGCCAAAAACTATATCAAGCCAGAAATATGAGAAGTGGGTGAGATTAAAAGTGAAGCTGTTCTTTATTAAGGATTATCTTGATGGGACCCTGCAGTCTTACTGGGAGGCTGCAGAGATGCCTGCTTGAAATGTAGACACATGGTGGATCTACTATGTCCTGCATTGCACAGGGGTTATCAAGAAATTATGTCACAAATGCATAATTATGCTATGATTCATGCACTGCCCACAGCTGAAGCCACTAAAACCAACTGCCTGGAGTCAAGCTACTTATTACTCACTAAAAGTAATTCAAGTGAAAAACAATAAATGGGTGCCCTGATGGAATGCTATTATTGTTATAGTATAGCAGGATATGTAATAAGCATACCATTATACTGCAAACTATGGATTATAGTAACAATATCGGCAATGGGAAAACTGACAACAAGCAAGATAACTAAAATAATGATAAAAAACATATTGTTTTGTGATCAGATCTCATGCAATCCCAATAAAACAAAATCAGGTATTTTGATGTATTTTTGTATATGCTGTACATTTGTTTGCATAGTACTACTAAAGCATTTACATGTAGTCACATTTTTGGGTGTTTTATCTCCTTTATCTGCCTTTAGTTCTAATGTAAGACCACCCCACCCCCAAAATATGAAACATGAACTCTAGTCTTTGTCTAAATAATAACGACTTTTTTCACATTTACCTGAAAAATACCAGGTGAAGTATTATTCCATTGACAAAAGAGAAACAAAACAGTTTCTGGGCCTCTAAATGCTGCTTATATAGGAGCCAATAGGGAACGGTGAGCGGTACCTTTTTCTCAAGCTGTCGAGCAGTTGATATCGGATATCTTCTTCCTTCTTTGGAAGACTCCTTAGATTTTCTGCTGTGAATAAGCACAATACAAATAACTCCCTTGAGTGGCAGACTTCAATCTCGACAATGTAAGACGACAGGGTGAAATGGGAGAAAACTGAACTAGAAACTTTAAGTGACAAACTCACACAGACGTGCCTAACAACACCTTAAGGAAAATCAACATGAGAGTTAAGGATCTGAAGTTGTTATAAGTTTTAACAGTTATTTCAAGTTGAAGATCTAAAGTTGTTAAAAGTTTTAACAGTTATTTACAGTACGCTGATGGTGTTTGTATCTATACAACTAACTCTTCCTCACTGCATTAGGTTACACCAACAATAGCTATGTTTAGGGCTCTTACTATATATATATATGTATATACATATAGTTTAACATATATAAATACTGTATATATAAATAAATAGCTGCCTGCGCATTTTAAATTTACCACAAACTCTTCTGAGACACAAACCAACAGATGATTTTTTTAGGCAATCAGCATGAACTGTATGATGGCATGTGTTATATATTATCTGTACTGTATAACTGAGTGCACTGTACCAAACACTGTCTATATTACATATATAACGTCTCTGAGTTTAGCACCGCAGTTCTTGAGGCTACAGCGCTTTGTGATGCATTGCGGGCTATTTGCAGATCCTGTGTTACCGAGCTCCGCAGGATCATAGCCCAATACAGCATCTTGCATCAAGACAAATTCCTCGCATATATTCCGTACAGGATCAAAATCGGTTCCATATTGGGCCTAGCTATGAGAAATAAAAAGGATTCTAATTCGTAATCTAAAAAACTCAATCCTGCACTGTTGCATTCATAAGTGATGGGCAAAGCTAAATTCTAACACAACGTACAAGAAGGTTTATGGATTACCCGCCCTTGTCAGTGGGTGTTTTCTCTCCTTCTGTCTGATCTCACAGGCTGCACCATCAATCTCCAAAACTCACTTTGCTGATCCAACCTGCAGTGCTTAATTTCATGAGAAGAGAAAAGAGCCAATCGGATCCACGCAGAAGAGCACCAGGCCCACTATTCAAACACTGTCTTGATATGACTCCAGGGCAATCTTTGATGATGATGACAGGTTGCTACCACAATAAAGATTTTGACAGCACAGACAGATCATTTTGAAGCCCCTAAGGTAAATTAGTAGTAAACGAAGTGCTTTCAAGTGGTGAATAAAAACTGCCGTGAAGCCCCTTTTCTCTATAAACAAACATGTTTGTCAGGTTTGTCTGTCTCGCATGGTATGACTGATGAAAGAATGTTCTTTCTTATTGCTAAGAAATACGACTGGATTTTTTTCCTCATCACAATAATTCAGCCGGTTAACCTCAAAGGACGCTGAATAATTCAAAATTTGCAATCAGGGGCAAGACAAACAGGAGAGATTCCCAAAAGATGACACATATGTTTTACATTAAGTGAGGTAAGTTTTTTCATTGCAAACTCATGAGTGTGAATTTCAAACTACATTGATGTTTTTCATGTCTAGAATTCATAATTTAAGCAAATGTGTCTGCTATTAGCAAATCAGCCATATTAAAGGAAAGAAATGAATCTCAATCATTTTTTTAAACGCCAATGAGATTAAATAAAAAGCACAACTGTTTCTCCTCTACTGGTCCTATATATCTCCTCCAGAGTTTTAGCAGAGTCTTAACAATGCCTCAAAGTGTGCTCAGAATGTGCAAAGTCATCAAAATATGTAAATACCTTATATTTTATTTACATCAAAGGCCAATAAGAGTCTGTTCAAGAGCAGCACAAAAGACTTACAGTTGCATTGGCCGTCTGTACTTTATAAGCGGTCAAGCACACCTGGTGAAGTGCTACAAGGCTCCTCTGATCCTCAAGAATTTTGTTTATGACTCTCCAGGACTGTGAATAAACAACAAAACAAGCAAACTACTGGGACCTTTTACTTAAAATGAGACATCACTAAGGATCTCAGTGATATGCAGAACATACTCTCTACTGGTGTTTATTTAAAAGTATACTGGAGCCAGTGGCTGTTGTTTACAAAAAATGTTAAGGGTTAATTTCCTTTGTTTATTTATTTAATAGGAGCGCATTGTAGACAATGCATTTTAAAAACAATGTTACTCCATTTATTCAGCTACAATATACTGAGCGTATTTCCACTGTTTTGGCTATGCTAACGTTGACATACTAAATTAGCAAAATAAGCTGCAGGTGTCATACGAAACCACACAATGCCAGTGGAGAAATCAGGCTGTTGTGTACAGCAACTAAAAGAGTGGCATCATGTGCAGCACAGGGCACAACACAGACGCCGGCATTTTAACTGTGTTACATAGCAGCTGTCAAATATGGACTAGAGAATATTTTACAATATATATTTTTCAAACCATTTTTCATTAATCACTACACACAGAAAGAATCACAATATAATTGTATCATGATCCAAACATCAAAACAATAAAATTAAATCCTTGCTGATTATCACCCCCAATAAAGACACACATTTACTATATGCATATGCAAAAATCCGGTTAAAATAAACAAATATAGCAGGTCGTAGGTGTGGCAATGTAATGTGTAACACAGTAAGCCTGCAGTCTTTATAGGCTGAGAATTCAGTTAACCTGTTGACTGCCTTAAAATACATATCGAGCATAGAGCAGGCATAAAAGTGAATAATTGATTGATTTCTTTTCCAGTAAAGGAACCTTTTAAACTCCTTAGCTCCGGGTATAGCATAACTGGAATCTTGAATTCCTGACTGAGAAAGGCTGTTGGACTCCACTAAATTTAAATCAGCTGCACCCTAAAATACCAATATGTTTCGTAATAAATTTTCAGGCCTGCTTTCTAATGACTCTGCGCAAGCATGCAGCGCGTCCACAGGAACATTTGTCAGCACAGCCCCAACTGTCTCGCTCTCCTGACTGACTGCCTCACTGGACATGGTCAGAAATGTGACATTCCCAAACTTCACAGCTGCCTCCCCCAGTTGCGTCCAGGTCAGCAGAGTACCGCGGCCAGGCTGCCGCTCCCCGGCCCCTGGAATGGGCTCCCCCGTGGAGAGGACACTTTGGCTCTCAGGCAGAGGAATTAGTTTCAGCCCAGCAGAACTCCCAGTGGGTAAAGGGTCCTGAAACTACAGAGGTTAGAGCCACTGCTTCCTCCCAGGCTGACATTTGTGAAGCGGGGAGCCCACATAACAAAAACACATTAGGCAAATGTCTGGTTGGGGATGTCTGTTTAAATTGGCCAGATGAAAGCCACTTTGATTGGAGCACAGCCGTTCTGCACAATGGCAGTGGGCAGTTCCGGGGAAAGGGGCAGACACATGGAAGGAATGCAAAAATGGGGAATACGACTGCATCTCTGTGTAAAAGGGCAATGTGTGTGTCTTAGTAGATAGTGCAAATGTGCTAGGTGATATTAGAGCTTAGAAAAGTGCAGCCTCATTGATATGTAATATGTACACATCACAGATTAAACCAAACCAAAAAGGCCTATTGTGGAAAACATAAGCTCTCAATATAAACGAATGCTTTAACTCTTAAAAGGAGAGACATTCTTATTGTAGCCTGTTTTGATTGGATAAAAATCTGTTTAGTGCCAGATGAGTCATCCATATTTTTGGTCCATTTTGCCAAAGAGTTAAACTTTCAATTGCAAATGATTATATATGATTAAAGTTATTTTGGTAATATTTTAGCAGTAAAGTACACTAGCTAATAGACCCAGCAACAAAACTCTAATTTTGATTTTAAAATGATCTATTCCAAAATTTTAAAAGGCCCAAAAGGATCTTTGGCCTACCAACATTCTGGGACCTTCTAGAGACAATCTGTACTAAAAATATTTCCACACTTGCTCTTTAGGAAGCTATTTAGGAAGTATAATTAAATCACTCAGTGCTGCTTACCATATATAATGGCAGGGTGTGTTGCTATCGGAAGGCAGATCACAGATCATTTTTAACTCTAGGTTGGACATTTAACAGCTGAACGTCCCCGCCTCTTCCTCCTTATGTATATGCATTTAAAATAACACTTGGATTATCTGGATATGGAACGCCGTTCATTTTATAGGACAGGGAAGTTGCTTCAGCTCCTGAAGTGTGTGAACTATTAGCAGCCCGCCTGGCCAGTAGTTGCCTCCCATCATGCTGGCGTCATAGAGCGACTTGAAGCATGAGCAGAAGTTTAAAAATAACCAAAGGTTAATAACAGTTTAGGACTTTGCATGAGAGAGTTAAAACACATGCTAATAGCATGCGCCCAATGTGGCCTAACTCTCCATGACTCTGTACACAGTTCTGGGTCTTGTCTTCTTAATTGGCAAAATTCACAAAGACAGCTGCCTTTACTTAGAATAAAACAAAATCACTGCAAGTATTTGCAGCAGACATTTCAAGGGCAAGCACACCAAGCATGCATCAAAATACTGTGGGGACAAAGTCACTTTTTGGAAGATCTTGGATGGATGGGCCAACTTTCCGTGTTTGTTTCCTCCTTGCATGTTCCGCATAGCTGCAGCAGTGCTCGGAAGGTGATTTCCTCTAAAAGGAAATGGAAATTGCCTTGTGGGATTTCGGGCCAATAATCTTTGAACCCAAAAATATGTTGAACCTGGTCTAATATATGCAGGTCCCCCGATAACTGACAAGATGGCCGAAATCCCACCCCAACACCAGCTAACATACTCTGAGGTGTAACAAACTTACAAAAAGTAAAGCTTCCACAGCAGAGGTTTCTTTCATTGTCCAGATGTATATCTATCAAAAAGGTCTTTACAAACACACGATCATGTCTGATTTATTTCTGAGTGCATAAACCACAGGGAAAGGGTTTTTATTGCTCTGCTTCATGTACTGCAGTATACTGCTCCATGACTTCATTGGGGTGTATCAGATCACAGCATCTGAATGGGATGTGCAGGGTGGATTCCTAGTAATGGATACGCTGGAGAGGAAAAGTTGTTTCCAAACAGTATTTGAAGTTCACCTGATAACACATCCTCTTCACAGGACCTGTTGACCTTCTGCTGAACACTGCCTACTGCAGCCTGATTAACAGCCAATGGAAAGAGCCCAAAATCAAAAGGCTGGTAGGAAACAGTTATCAGGGCAAACAGCCACCATGATAGGAATGCATAATTTAGAACCTGTCCTAACTGAGTAAAATGTGCTACTATGACCAAAAAAACTAGGGGTAAAAAGGTAAAAACCTGGTGCTAGGAGACCACAAGTGTGCTTCAACACCATTGTGATTGGAACCATTCAAAACTTCCATTACAATACACCAAAAAATGGGGTTTGGCCTCATAGAATCACTGTTGCTCTTCATTTGATTTATTGTGAGTAAAATGTTTATAGGAGACAGTGAGTCACACTTTTCATTTTGTGGAGAAAAAACACACAGGAAAAGAAAATGAGAATGTTCATAATGCCCCGGCCACTTAAATCTTCATACAGGGATATTAAAACCTCTGCATCCAATAACATCAGCAGGCTGTCTGCATGCCGAGTGTTTGGCTTTCATACATGAAGATAAACTAAGAAAAGGATGACTAACTTTGCGCTCAGATGTTTAGCATATGATGCAGCACTGCTAAGAGCACTGTACGCGCGCTGCCACCTAAAATGACGTTTAAGGCATATGGAGAAAATTGATTTGTCATAAATTTTAGGTTTAATAAAAACCACACCAGTAAGTGGTTTAATAAGCTGTGTCATCTTAATCTTTGTGCAATCTTGTAATTCTGTTTTTCATTGTCTAATCCTTAACAACATAACAGTGCAAAACAGTTTTTTTTTAAAAAGTCGCCGTGGAACGTCTAAGGGAAAAGACTCCATTCTCACAGCTAGATTGACTTATAAATAGAGAAGCGTACCATGGTAACACTCCCTGCCAAGTCTCGGTTACACGACTCGCAACTTTTTATAGGTCACAAAAACTTCCTGTTGCCGTGGATACAATGAAGAAGAACAGTCCAGGATTTAGATGTGAAACAGGTAGGACTGGTCAGGCCAATTAGAGGAGCCATTTGCTTGAATGAAAGCTACCAGAGGGACATTGAGGGTAATTGGGGGTTTGTTCATTCACTGAGGCTGGAATTGTTCTCTTTCTTGGCCGCACCTGGCTTAGACTCACTAGAAGAATGGAAATGACATGCAGCTTTAATTTTAATGGCTACTCAGCACAGACAGCTGTCACTTCTGTGTTTAGAAGCATATGAGAATGGTGGGTTAGTGAGGTCAGGCCCATTCTGACATCGGAAAATAGATTTTGAAAGATAAAAAGATTTAATGAAGTTCTATATGACATGTTAATGATATTTTAAGCTGTTGCTTGACCATACCTGAGCACAAATACAACCACATTCTACATGCCTCCCAAATAAACTGCATTAATTCCTGACATTTCATAGTTACGTAAATGAGTAAAACTATGATGACAGCTCACCCTCCATTTTCTAGATGGAAATTACTAAGAATGAATTGTGCCCGCTGATGGTTCATTTGTATTCTGAATCAGTGCTTTTAAATGGCAAAAATGCATCTGGATAATAATTATAATAATCCAATAATATCACTGAATCATCCATTGATGAATTACTGCTGCCAAGATCAGTTAAAAATAAAAAAGATGTCTTTTCAATAAAATTGAACCTGCTTTCTATGAATGGTAAAAGTATGATGCTAATTGTGCCAAATAGCCCAAAGTTTGGCCGAATTGACAATAAGCCAAATTAAAAAAGAAAGCAAGAGTGTTTAAATTGAAAAGAATAATATTTGACTATTTAACGGTTCAGCGCTGTTTCAGTGCATTTAGCATTTGGTTAAACTGAACTGAAACTGGCTGTAAATTAAATTGCAATAATACTGAAATACTACTGAAATATTTATACGATCTGAAATAAATAATATATATTTAATAAATTCAGCCCTGTCTCCCGAGGATCCACTGCATTTACCGCCATGAAGAACAACCCATCACATGATGACTATGCTATTTACAAAATTACAAGCTAGTTGAAATTCGGTCCCACAGAACGGCTGCTCTGGGCCTGAATAATTGATCAGATATTGAAAAGCGCTAATACAAGAGGCAGCCTGCTATGCAGTCAACATTCTCGTCCACAGCCTCCACAGACACGATCTCTAATAAATGAAGGGCTGATTAGGCAGAAGAGCGCAAATGTTGTTTCTTATTTTTATCCCTCTAGGAGAGCAGAATTTAAAATACAAGATTAGGTTACCGTGGCGCAATCTGTCATGCTACGGGAACACGCCCAACTGTTGGCAATGCCAAGTAGTTAAAGCTCCCTGCTGCACGGAGTAACACGATCGGCACAAACCAGCATATTTATGACATACCGTAAACAACACAATGCAGGGATATAAACACAAACTTTTCTCATTTTTTGGATGGGACGTTGAAAAGGGGTTCTGTAAATATTTTTTGTTTTTCATGAAAGATGGCAACACAAAATGATAAACACTGAATTAAAGATTACTCAGCCATGCCACCTTACAAAAACAAAGCCAAATTCAATGCATCGCTGTAGCCACCACACACATGAACAAACACAGTTTTGGTTCTACAGCATGTCAGCTGACCAATCCTGCTTCAGTTTGACCCTAAGGGTACCTGCACCAATGATCTCGGACCCTCGACACTACCAGCTGTTGTCTCTTAAATAAATTGGACTTCCTGCAAATGCGAAGGTGATGAATTGAAAATTGTTTAGCAGGCCAATCAATTATTTACGCTGTCTCTCACTGAAATCAGCTCTTGATGAATAATTAAAATTAATCTCATTACAGGAGATTTCATTATGAGATAATTGAATTAAATGAAGGTCCAAGTACCTCCGAGGTCTGTGAGGCACTAGCGCTTTTAGCATTGGCTAATGGGCTGCAGGGTCGGTGGGTTATAGCCAGGAGTGGGAGGTTAAACACAAGAGCACATACATTATTTAATGGCTTCTTCTAAATAAAGACAAATCAATAATAAGTTGTCATCTCGTCAATGTGTTGAAAGCATTCCAGAGCCACTGCTTATCAGCTGGACAGGACACCTTCATTATGTCTCTGGGGTTGATAGAACTAAGAATTATTTGTATTAGAACCAACAGAATTGTTTTCTTTTGTTATACAATAAAATCACATTTAAAAAACTACTAGAATGTAGAATTCGTCTGTAACGCACACATGTCTGCTGTTGGACATCGCTAGCAGTTAAATGTTAAATACTGAAAATAGTAAGAGTGAAATACGTTTTAGGAGAATTAAGTTTTTCTAAAAGTCCACATGGGCCAAAGCACCAGCTACCTCACCTGTCAGTCATTTAAAATATTCAAATGTTTTGACTTTGACATGACACACCTGTGCATTAAGGCTATGCAGACAGGAACAAAAATGAAAAGTCTGACGTGGAGGAACAACTTTTCCATTGAGGTCAAATGTGCCCCTGTCCGAATTATGAAGGGTACGACTTGTACACCTGATCCACAAAATAAATGATATCACAGTCCTGTGGGAGCCATTAGGAAGCATTCTTTGTGGGGAGAGTTTTTGTGTCTTGTCTTTAGGAGCACTTAAGAAGCAGGAATTTCTCAGAGTCGGTGATACACATCTAGGTAATGTTCCGGCTAAAGCCATTTTGTGCCATCCAGCTATCAAGTGTTAAAGTTTCAAACACGCACGCACACTCATCGAACTTATATCATAACGCGCTTGGGTTTAAGTCACAATACCGCATGTTGCTTGCACAGTACAGGAATGTTTGAAAGAGTCACGCATGACTGTTTGAAAATGTCACGCCATGATGCATTACAATACCTGTATAATGTTACAGGTAATGTTTAAAGACTTTGTTCTTTAAAGCAAGCTACATCTCTATGGTACATGGTTTAAGATAAAACAACTATGAGAAGGGTTTCACTTTCTGTTTAGAAGTATATAGTATGTTTAAAGTTATACTTAAAAAACAATGTATCATAAACACATTGTTTTTATGTTTCATAATAGGGGCTATTAGCATGGTAAACAAAACTGCTTCAATAATACGAGGCAAAGGACAATACGCCTCTGAATCTCATTTTAGCATAATGTATATTCAGGCATGGGCTTCAATTTAAAAGAGGAAATCATGACTATAAACATTAGCATTTTGTGCAAACAACTGCGTAATTTGTTTAGCCTCATAATAAGCTGGAGATGGCATACAATGAAAGAAGGGCTTTTGGTTTTAAAATGAATAAGAATTGATTGTGTCCCAATAAAAAACGAATTGGCAGAGTGTTAACTGGATTCCACTCAAACGTCTGTAGCAGTCCCTGGTCGCTTTATTGTGTGCTAATGCAATAGAGCACACTTAGCAATAAATGCATCTTTCTGATGAGCTCGGAGAGGTTTTCCAGAATGGCCTGATGAAATTGTCCAGATTAGATTAGACTGAGCTGCTAATGACTCTTAAAACAAAGGAAAATCTCCAAATAAAATTAGCCGAGCCTCTTGTTCTCTAAATAAATCATATGTAAATTACTGTCATTGGAAAAAAGATGCCTGCCTGGAGGGTAAAGGTTTCATTAACTCTATGGGCTTGGAAGTCTAATAAGGAGGCTCCTCCAAGACAATTAAAACTTGGAAATAAATCACAGGAAATTCATCTAACTTGCAGGAAGCTTTTTTTTAATCTTGATACTATATTTAAACTGAAAGTTTTTACATTTGATATTCCTCAGGGAAGTCTGACTCCTTGACGCGTTTGCGGAGTCGTCGCATTGTTTCATGCTGTGACAGTGTTGCATTGCCTATGTTGCTCCAAGAAATTTCCAAAAGCACTTTTATTGGTCAGAAATTCATGCTTTTTCAAATGCGCAGATTTAGGAGGAATTTGAGGTTGTGAGACTTATGACTGATGATATGGAAACAAAATGTTTTGGATGTAAAGGAACAGTTCGCCGAAACAAAATTCTGTCATTATTTACTCACACTCAAATCATTCAGAAACTCAATAGTGACATTTAGTAATATTTAGAGGAAATAACATTAATTTCTTCTGTCCCTCATACATAACTGCTTTATGGCTTTATAAGGATTTGGAATAAAGTCCATAAATTGTATTGAGTTGTACTTGTCACTAATATCACTTGTCCTTCTTCCAGTTTAACAGCCTCTTGTCCCCATCCACTTTCATGGTATGTGACATGATAAACAGCAATTTGGACAATCTACTAAATCTTAAACAACATGAGGCGACAATTTTCATTTGAGGGGACTAAAATCATTTAATCAGAATAAGCTGTTCTAAACTGAACTCTGCTGATCTGAATCTCACCGTTTCCTACCTGCTCATCACTAGCTGGACACAAACCAACCACCAGAGTGATATGACAAGTTTTCAGCTATTACTACAGCAAATAAACAGAATGAATGACGCTTGTTGAACAGCAGAGTGTGACTCAATACAAACAGAGGGATTTCAGTTGCTTAGGTACACCTAACCGCTCCAGTGTGTTCCTGCCATTCAGGTTAATTCTGTGTATTGTTTACATTTTATCCCTGTTTGACCTGGTGGACGTGCTAAGCTTTGCTGGAGAAAAGAGCACTGAGGAGTGAAAACACTCTTACAGGTGCTCCTAAAACAGGCCAGTATTTGTTGTATTGTTTTCTTGCTGTACACAGATGCTGCCAATTCACAAACAATAATAAGAAAGGAGACAAAAAGAAAAGTGATAGACAAAGAATAAAGAGAGGAAGAGAATACAGCAATTACCTACAAGAGGCCGTGGGTTACTGTGGTTTTACCAGGTAAGGGGCAGGTGTGTCAGAGCAGCCATGCAGCTGTTTTCTGGGGACATAAGCTAAAGTCCCATCTTACTTGGTACACTAGCTGAAATATGACCAAAGTACATAAAAACTTGTACTTAAGTATATAACATTTCTAAATTACAAAATTAAAAAGACTGGAAGAATAGAGATTGTTTAGCATGCATGGGTTCAAATCCTTACCTAAACCAAGTTAAACTGCAGCTGAACTTTTACATGACACGAAGGTCAGTCGATGCTAACAGAATTTTCACCAGTTTAAAACCCACCTTGACCCTGGTAAATATCATTGTAATGTAAAGCCCCAATTGGGTGTTTGCTGTATAAAACAGCAATTTGACTAAAGACATCAATTAGCTATGATGTTTTATAATATGTATTATTATATTTAATAATAATAATAACAGCAAAAACAACACAATACACAAATTTTAATTAAGTAATATCAGGTTTCAGAATAACTACAAACTGTTAAGCAATTTGATACAGAAGGCATGCTTACCTGGTGCATTTGTCTTCAAACATGGCTTATCCAATCAGAATTTACAGAATTTAGTTACGCTATCCAACTTGTAAAATTGCCATCAGACATTGGCACCTTGAGGTGGAGGGCAGTAAATGCACCTGATATAAACAGACAGATAAACCTTGTTTTACCCTTACCTTGTTTCTAATTCCCATTTAACAATCTGCCCCAATAATCAATGAACATCTCTCATAAAACAAGCTTGTTTGTGTAGAAATGCAATTTATAGAGATTTTATATCGTATAGAGTATGTAAACCTACATTATCCTTTATATAATATAGAATATACAATATACAGTATATTTACTATAGAAAGTGGTAGTTTTATTTACATTTCACAAATTATAATCGACAGGATTAATCTATCAGATTGATTCAAGCAAGAAATGCATCACTTATCTCTGACCTTTTTGATCGCATCTGTCAGATGACGTTCGCTCGTGTTTCATTTCAGCAAATGGAGACGCTTTAATTGCAAGTGTTCTTAAAGGGGCTAGAAAACACATTACCATAATTGAAAGTCCATACTGCGGTAAAAATAACTGTTCTCGTGTTGAGCTAGACCCACTGGTGCCTTTTGCTGTCTGTTGGTGAGAACTAAATATATTTTCTGCATTCTGAATGGCATTCCAGTTCAAAGTGTATGTGCCAGTAGTTACCAGTGTATGATCATAAATAGTTTCCTCAGCCAAAGCATTTTCAAGACCGAGATCTGAGTGTCTTTAGAGAAGGAAGTGCAGGGTTCAAAATAAATGAGCTAATAATGACTAAAAAGCTGCTTTTATTTTCATTCTAAAAGTGCATATTAGCAAATGTTCTGATAACATATGAGTATTGACAGGACGTTAGCATTTCTGGCAACATGATGGTGTTGTAATATCTCAGGATCCCAACACTGGGCCAAAATGATGTCACTCGGACCACCTGTTCCTGAAATACGTCATCACCCTTGAGAAGTTCCGGCTGGCGTCCAAAAAGTGAACTTCTCATCTGCTGCCTTTGGTTCTTAATTTGTGAGTAAGCAAGCAGCAACAGCCACTAAGTTTGTGAGTGCGGTCAGAGAGGTTACATAAGGCATAAAGGGACTCAATGTGTCAGTCAACATCATGGAGTGGTGAAGGCTTTTAGTATGCCAAATCAAGACACAATCATTCATAGATAATCTACAAAACAGACTCCAGTTTCTGTCTAGATGACTCACATTTGAGGCTGCTGTAAAATAGCAATATAACACACCTGTGTCCACACATTCAACATTAGTGTACTAAATTGATGTTGCTTAGTAACCGTAAACAGCTTAAATTGGGTTGAGCAACATTTTGTGGGAAAATGTTTTTTATTAACATGAATATATTTATTTAGAAACCACATGTATCTATTTATTATATTGCAAGATCATGCACGAGAGTGATTTTAATATAGTCTCTGGTTCGCGTCATCCATAAGATGACCTGTAACCGTGGTAAAATTGCAGTAATGCCTCTTGTGGCTAATAGCGTTAATATACAGTAACGTCTACAAGTTTCACCCTCAAAACACCCTTTTTACAATTCAACACAAGCTCCACACACAGTAATGAACTGAGTGCAATGCTTCATATCCACACGCCGGCTTTCTTCTGAACTAAAAGTGCTAACAGCAAAGGAACACGTACTAATTCACTCTCTGCCCACTCGCTGACTTCAGCAAACCCGTAACTTGTTTGTCCGCAGTTTGCTGAGAACTTTCTCTGTGACTGTAGGTAGAAATGACATTTATTATTTCGGGCAAACTCCCGTTTAAAAGACTAAATGTAAAGAGAAACAGCCGAGAGAGAGTGGTGAAATCACTTCACACTTTGAGTGAGGTGCTGACAGTGGGGATCAGGGCTGTGTAAGTTATTCCAGAGGTCTCAGCAGGATAGCAAATGATGTGACCTAAACAAGAAGCCGATAAGCCCGTGACATACAGAGAAACAATCCATGCTCTACCTCCAGCAATATATTCATCTGCTTGAGTTGACTGTTTCATAGAGGAAACAGAGGCAGTGCGCTCTCTGATAGGCTGATTGGTACAATACATGTTCTATGGGATATTCCACCAAACCGATACAAAATAGGGCCTGAAGCGCTTTAAATGATCATTTGTCATTTTAACAAATAGTCAGTAAAAGTAGATGCTTAAATGTCTGATTATGTTTGATTATCAAACTATTAAGGTTTAAATTTAGGACTGTAAGTTTAGCATAAATAAAATTAGTAGTCTGTAAGGACTACCTAGTTTGGGACCAAATAATGTTTTGTAGTTTTGATAGAATCGTTGACAATGATACTTATATGTGATACTTATAATGATATTTATATTTAAAATTTTACTTGAAAAGACTACTGATTTTTAAAATAACTTCAGTTATTTACAGTCTTGTACGGTTGAGCTTCAACAAATCAACACATTTTTTTCTTATTAAAGATTTTAAATTAAGACTAATTTTAAATTAAGATTTTAAATGTTGGATACAGTCGAGACTAAATTCACCATTTGAAGCCACTTCTCATAACAGTTTCTTTTAGGTTAGATAATATTTCACATTCCTTATATGCATTAAAATTGCTTTCTATGATTATCACCTGAATGTTTATATTTCATAAAGGCACAGTATAAAATAAGAACTATTAAAAACAGACACTATGAAAGAAGAGCAAAGAAAATTCTATATAATTTTTGAATTGTAAATTGGAATCACAAAAGTTTAAGTAAACAACAGATCTGCTGGTGCGCAATGTTTTTTTAATACCCCCACATGACATAATGGCCAATTGGAGGCTGGGGGCACTATATCCACATTGATTTTACACACCTATTAAAAAACAGCAGCCCTTCGCACCACATTTAACAGGAAGACGCTGTAAAACGAAATGAGCAAGACCTACAATATTTCATAATTAATAGTTTGCGGTGAGACAACCAGGTTTAAGGTGACGTAAAAAGGTCAACAATAAAAAGTTGACAAAACAGTAATCAATCTCTCTTTTTAAATAATTCAAGATCATTTTGAACCGGATAAAATCAGAAATTGCCATGCGTGATATACAGCCTGTACTCAGCACGGTAGCAATGATCATTATGACATCGAATTTTCCCGCAAGTGTTTTGCTAGCAAATACATTAGTCGGTTCCTACGGTGGTCTCTGGGCTCAGTAGGAGGTCACACCTGCAAACTGTACAGTAAATTACTTTGCAGGCCAACCTGCCCTTGTCTGCTACACCGTGTTAACTCTATTGTCAAAAACTTAATCACCAGCACCAGATTTATATTCCAGAGTTAACTCATGGGAATGACTCAATAAAGCTGTGGTTATTTGTTTTTTTTTGCAGTCAATTATTTCACTACGTTTAGAAGTGGCAACATTTGATAACTTACAGCAATACACCCAATCAGGTTACTGCATTCAAGACTGCATGTGCTATGTTGAATCTAATTCATTATTTATGCTAATATGTATAGAATATAATTTAGATGGTGAGGGAATAAAACGCTGAAAAAAAATAAAAAGCTGAGATAAGATCAACACTGAACTATTAAAAGATGGAATTAAGCTTTAACTCACTGCGTTTTCTTCCGCTCACAATACTGCATGTGAAACAAAGAGAGCGATTGCAGATGACAATTTGGTCACAATGAGTTAAATTTACGTTTAATTTTAGTGTTCGGTTTGTTTTCACACCATACAAAGAAAAATTAATCTCTACGCTAAGCATCTGGCTCTCGGCCAGATGTTTGCCACACTCAGTTCATAGAGAGTGGAGCGCTCAGCTAATTCATAGATGTACTCCAGAATCAGGAGCTTTAAGAGGATGGTGATCTGAATGAAGGGATGTGGTCTGTGTTGAGATGTCAGGATCGTAATGGCTAGCTGAGTCATAGGTTATAAAAAGCTGTCATTAGGGATTTCAACCCACGGCAACTCATGACAGTAGAGCAGTGAATTATTTATTAAGGTGGAAACTTAAGTGCCCCGAACTCAAGGCTGCCTGTTTTTGTATTTTTTTCCCCTTCAAGCTTGTTTAAACCGCATTGCCAATAATAGTCACGTATGCGAGTTTTAATAAAGATGATTTATTAGCATGACATTTGTTGTTATTTCTTTGCCGACAACTAATTTTGTTAAATGAAGATAATAAATGAATACATTTCGAAAATATGCCTTTATGTAGCTAAACGCGATTATTATTGAGGTATGGGTGTAAATGTAACCAAATATAAACTTAAATGATAAATTCATTCATTCTTTAAAATAGAATAATAAATGGTGTTTCCATTTATGTTCCTGGCAGATGCCTTCTTAACATAGCAACTGTACAAACCACAAGACATTGTCTATACAGTGTTTTGTGACTTTAAACTGCTGTATTAGTAGCTTGGCTGGATAGAAGTCAAGAAGGACTAGATTTGAACTAACTAAAGGTTAGTCAGAACAAAACAGTCCGGCAGTCATTGTACTATACTTGTTACAAAGCCGAGCTCCCGCGACTAGCGAGGAGCGCTAAGACTCTTATTTTGACGTTTAGTGTTGGTTAGTTGGTGGTTCTCATAGGTCTTGTGTTATCTCGTGATTATCTGGTTTTTGGATTTGTGCTCTTGTTCTCTGGATTACTCTCTTAGGATTAACGTTTTGGATACTTCTGCCCTGGTTCGTTTGTATGCTTTTTCACCGTGTTTTGTCTTTTGGTTTTCACTGCTGTCTGCATTTGTCGTCGTTCTATATTTACGGTTGGTGTTTGTATTAGTTTTGTCTTTAGTATTAAATATCCTTTATTATTTAGTTCCGTGTTCCTCGTCTCCATTTTGTCACACAAACACAACCGTTCAGCCTAGCCCCGCACCGTAACAATACTAGACCTTGCTCAGCTCATGCACATTTCATCATTAAACCAAATGGGATGTATCAAATACTATATAATGTACATATTTTTTTCTTTTCAGTTTTCCTATCAATCCAATTGTTTTGATATAAAAATTATGTACTTTTTAATAAAAATGTTGTTTTAAATTTAAATGCAATGCAATATGCAATACAGAAATATTCTGCTAGCGGTCTTAGATATTTGGATCCCTAAAATAAATTGTTTCCGATTGTAAACGCGAACAAGTATTTTCTGTAACTGAAGTTTAAGCAAATGCAGGATCTCCAGGAAAAAAACAAAATCTACAGAATAACATCCACATACAAAGTTTTTTTTCTGACCACTGTTGACTAAACCACAAAATGTTCCAACTCTCCGGTCCAAATCAATTTCACATTGTTCTCATTGCCTTTGATTGCTAACTCTACACATATCAGTCAAGGCATTCTTTTTTTTTGTCCGTAATGTATGAAAATGGTTAAAAATCCCATGGGTCAGGGAAAATGATCTGTTTATTCCAGTTGCCTGTTTTAAGTCAGTCAAAACATTCCAGACTTCAAAAGGGGGCTTTGCCTTCTTAGGCCATTTCAGTGTCCCCGACTCAATGGCCCAGGAGGGCTTGGTTATTTGGATAAATTAATTTCTGGAGTCTGCCTGCTTTTGCAAGAGCACCGCATGTCTGACAGCAAATTAGTCTCACTGAAACAACAGAGACTTTTAAGACTGAAAGGAAACACCAGGCTAAGAAGGTGGCACGGACAATGCAGTGAATTGAGATTGAAATATTGAAACGTACATCTGGCGTTCGGCACACATTTCTTTCCTTATTGAACAACATAATAGTAGTTTGGGGCAATTATAGCTGATCACATGGGTGTTAGAATAAAACCATGACATGTAATGGATACCAAATCTCCTGTGCCCTGTGCAAATGCTTTGACCTCAGCCAAAAAAGCAGAAAATGTCTCACAAGCTACACATTGCAAAAACAAACTGTAATCCACATGACTCTTGGCATCATGTGAGTGTGGTCCAAACAGATTGTTTGCTATTGTAATGTGCTCAGATCGGTGATATTTATGCAAAACTCTAAACTGTATCGGTTCCTGATGACAGAAGTTCATGAAATGGGCTAACCAGCGTCTTCATAACATTGACTCTGACGCTAAGCCACAGACTTGAGGTGGAGTGGTGTAGAGCAGAGGTCTTTAAGAGTGGAGGCCCAGACCTCAGCCAACACATGAAGACAATTCAAGATAAATGGAGCATAGTATTTTCACAGTACATGAAAGGCTGCCCAAGGACACAGCTCTGAAAGAGGGAACTCAACAAGCCAGTGAAAGCGGAAAAAGGCGAAACTTCAAAGTGGTACCAAAACACATTTTGATTTAGGATAATTCATTTGATGAAATGCTTTGTAGGTCTTGGAAGTGATGCAGTTACCACTCTGAGAGCTTAAATATATAACATAAAACTACACACCTATTCAGCATAACACCATATATTAACCCTAATGATAATGTAATGTAATGGTCCATAGCACAGATAAAGGGCTGAAAGCTATTTTTGTCCAACTGTAATTTAAATTTAAACTAAATGTAAACTAAATATCATCGTTAGAAGATTCTTCAGAACAACTGGGCTCTTTCAAAACAAAACAAAAATGTTAAATGAGCTTAAAAAATTGCCGTTGTATAAACATTGTTATTGACAGATTAACAATAGCTAACCACTTAAATATTGTTGCCTTAAATATTATTATACTATTTTACCAATGTGTAAAGTTTACACATTTTTTATGCCTGTCGTCTGCGTAACTAGACCAACCAAAGCAGTAAATTGACAGAAATGTATTGGTTTTAATCAAGTAGAAAACCAGACCTTTCAGTTTAGATATGAATGATTACACATATCGACTTCTGCTGCAGCACAACCTTGAACTCAATGTAATGACACCACTGGGCTAACGAGACCACAGACCCTCGATGACGCTACATGCCTAACCAGAGGGAGGGCTAGTGTGTCAACCACACTCGGTAGAGTAAGACCAAACCCAATGACCACTGTTACAGTGGGCCAAAACATGTTCGGTTAAACTGATACCACGCTTAAATGAATACAACCTTTCTATGCCATGTTAGTAAGAGAAGATGAATATTCTTGCACAATTACTGGTTTTAGTGTAGCAGAATTATGGAAAGACCTGGCAAGTGTATCACTGCCTGTCCATTAGTGCTATAAGTGAACTATTTAAAAAAAGAAGTAAAATTCAATAATAAGAGAGATGGATTGACAAAATAAAGTAACAATATGTAAAGCAATTTAATGATCACAAATGAGACAAAATTAAATTAACTTTAAATTAATAATTACATTACAGAATAAATACTGGAACTGATACATTACTACTTAGAAACACTAACAAGTCAGTTAAGTCGGGAGCAATTACTGTTCGATAATCTAACAATGTCAAAATTAAGCAAAATATTGCTTCACCAAAAAACAATTTTAATAATATAAAATACAGTTTATTTTGGTATTTCCCTAAGGGTAACCAACAGCAGGCTAAATAAATGCTATAGTAGATATGATGCTTAAAAAAAATCATGATTTAAACAAAATAAGTGAAATGACTTATTGCAACTTAATGCAACTTTCAAGTTTTATAATAAACTTTTTACATGTCAATTGTTTTGCAAAGTTGTAACATTACAAATGTTTATTTCTTTGTTATTCTTTAATGTGCTGAGAGTAATTAAATTACCACCTGCTGTTATTTGTATATATTTTCATTTGCCATTCAAATTAGCCGACCCTATAGTAATTCTGACTCATATGTGTTTCAATCTTTGTATGTATGGCAGTAAAGAGTTAACTGCAAATAACTGCAAACACAATGTAATTGCTGGAAGATATTATTGCAACACATTATGGCAGGATTACCTCTCCACCCCTCTTGGTGTACATTTGCTTGTATTTAATATTGAATGTAATATGCCCCCTAGAGGAAGTTCTGTCAAAATTCTTTGCAGACCATGTACCAACTCTGTCTTATTGTTGACCTATTTTTGTTTTTAAGGGATTCTATTCATTAATTCAAATTTCGGTTTTAACCACCAGAAAATAAAATGTTCATAGAAAGAAATAAACTCCTGAAGCCAAAAGCTGAACCATATCCACACAAATCCATCATGTTTTGTATTCCTGTCAACACACAGATGAAGAAAGTTGTTTATTTTTAAATGTGAACATTACACTGCTTGGATGACCCGGCATTGACCCCCACAGCTCCAGTTATCTTTGTCTTAGATTCAAAACTGTTAATCAATCCCACTTTCCTTATCCAGCTAAACGTTTTCTTCAATCAATGTCTTGTCTAGAATCAGTTAGAATAGCATTTTTTTTAACTGTAAGTCATTTCTTTATAGGAACATATAGAGACACACGCATGCAAACACTGTACCATCAGAGAGAAACGTTTCTGTGAGGGAGCAGTGCTTGGCAGGAGCACATTCTTAATTTCCTCATGCTCCATCTGTTGAAATGATAAAGTGCAGCCATAATGGAACACAACAAGATTATATTAATTGGGTTTGTCCATTATACTGCAGGCCCTTCCACAGATGATCGCAATTTTCTCGGTGAGGGCCATTATTGTGAGATCTGTTTAGCAGCTGATGCAATTAAAATGGGCTTAATGTAAATTTAACAATACAAATAACACTTTACCTCAATGTACGTTTGAGTGCGCAGCCTGCACAAAAGTCCAAAAGCGGAACAGATAAACTGCGCTGCAGCCCGTATTTAACTTCAAACAAACCAGGACTCGATTTGATTAGTCTGAACTCTGTGATCAATAACTTTGTTATTGATGTGATCACTGGGCATGTTTTCATGTTCCCAGGGATGTCCAGGGATCCAGTTGCAGACCGTCCTCTTAGTGTTAGATGACTGATCAACTGCGCTTAAATAGCTTATGGGCCCCAGAGTCTATAATACACCTATGTGCTACTGCTGTATGTTGATATACAGACATGTCAAAGCCTAAACCAGTCAAGGGGGAAAAGGGAAGGAAAGGGAGAGAGAGAGTGAGTGAGGAAAAATGTCCTCTTATGTCTCTTTCCTCGTCCTTGTTGATTTGATAGGGCTCTTACTGGCGGTTTCCTGCAGCTGTATCAGGTCACTTTTATGGAAGGAGACCTGCAGGAAGTGCAACAAGCAGGAGGAGGTCCCTGTGTATCACCCAATGCTCTGGGACTTAAACAGGAAACCAGTGGACTAAACTCTTTTAGTCTCAGCATGTCTATAACTTTTGATTTATACAAAATTGTGAAACTATAACAACGTTATAGCTGTTTATTTTATTTTTTCAGTGGACAGGGCCTGTATTGGACACACCTTTCTTTGTAACATGCATTTTTCATTTTACAAATTGGGGATCTGAAGTAACATCTGTTTTTTGTGACTGTTTGCATCTGCACCACAGAGCCAAGAATTGTTTTGGCTAAGTACAGCAATTACCATAACCAATCAGACAACACAGTTATAATTTTTTTATGTTGTATATCACTTTCAAAGCAGGTGTTTTAAATTAGTGTCCTATCAAATTTCGGAACATATACAATAACATGCACCTGGCAAGAAATACGTTTTCTTTCCATACACAAAAAATAAAATATGCTTTTTAGTAACTAGTTTGCCATTTTTAGTGCTTACCTGTTTTTTTGCCCTTGGTTTTCATCATTTCTTTGATGAAGAAATGCACATTTATCGAACCAGGATACTTGGAAAAATAATACAAGGAAATGAGGACTTGCACACCTTGTGGATATGCTAGAACAAGATAAGATATGAGTTACTGGCAGAGGCAGACAGAAAACAAGTCAATTTATCATTTTTAATATGCAGGTGATATTTAGTTTCAAAAATGTCGCCATATCTCTTTGAAACCGAAGAACTTATTACAATAAACAACAGACAAAAACAAAAAGAAAAAATAAGAAAAAACATCAAAATAAACGAGCAACAATAATATAATGTAGCATTGTGCTACTTTCAACTTCAGCCCATATTAGAAGTAACACATTTCCTAAGCGTGTTATTTCTGTGTTAGCAAAAAGGCTAAAAAAAGACAGACACAGAACCACAGAACATTTTGGACGGTTGAGGTCACTGAGAAATGCTAATAAGCTGCTTTGCCTATCCAAACACTCTGTTCGTTTGGGTTCTGAGATGTGGTGTAAGGCTTGGGAGCCAAAAAAAATACTTTCACAGGTATATGAAAAAACACTGAGCCTCATCAAGGGCCATAGTGAGAAATAGTGAACTGTAACCCTTAACCAAATATCAGTGCTGTGGTAACGTTCAAAAATTTAAAATTATAAACAAGTTTATGGCATCCGGGAGGAGACTGGTTTAATAAGATGAGTGAGATCAGTTTAATAAGTTAGGCATGTGCCTATCTAGAAACTGATTTACAAAAATTAATGTACCCTGTACATTTATAAGAGCATAAGAAATATTAATTCCAGTAACATCTAGCCTTAAATTCCACTATATAAAGAATTGTTTCCAATTGTTTGGTGTAATGGAGGAGCACAAGAAGATGATGGTTTTGTATTACTTCTATTATTAGATCAGTATATTAAATAGGTGTTTGTTTTAAACTAAGTGCAAAGCTTCTTTTAGAGTACATCATAAATGTAACATGCCCTGTGTTTTAAAAAAACAGCAGAAACGACTTAAGAGTTCTGCTTAACCACACAACTTTTGTCAAGTCATCTGTGAACTGTGGTTGACCCTCACCATTGTTCCTGTTTACCACAATAAAGTGATGAAACGATCAGCCAGGCGTTGACTGCTAATATTCATGGGCTCAACCCTTAGCAAACACAGTCTCATTTTGATAACACAGGTGACACCAGACAGAAACTGTGGCATCCTATTCAAATCAGATTAAAATCCTGGCTCAATGGCATTGCCAAATACCTATTTTTATTCTGAAATTATATATACATCCATTACAATGAATGTATATTAAACTTTATTAAACCAATAACCAATAAAGGAGACAGTGCATCACAGAGCTTAATGGCTTAGGCACAATCACTTAACCATTAGAAATGATTATTTTTACTATATATTTTTAGTATTAATATTATTACTATTATTAACTGTAATTAGAATAAATAACTCCTACACCAAGTAATATTAACCTAACTGCAGGCTGTTTAGAACTGCCAAGAAATATACTGTATGCAACTCAGCTCATTATTATATATTTTAGAGTTGTAACTCTGTATTAATAACTTTATATCTACAATTACCAAAAGTTGGCCAGCAAGCTCAGTAATATAGACCACGCAAACAATGAAATTCAAATTCTGTAATATCACTGTGTATTTAAAAATAAGGGGACAGTGCATGTAAATCAATTTAGCTTCCTATTAAATTTAGGGATGTTTCTGCGACCAAAATGGCTCTACCACACACCCTCCATCTCTCATTTCACACTGCCAAATCATTTGCATCATGTCTGTACAACTTAGGAAAAGCAATGTAAATACGATACACCTAGAATCACAAAAACTACAGATGAATCGTGGCCAAAGTGTTACCATGCACGTCATGTTCACCTCTCTAGGTGCAAAACATCACAAATTCTAAGCAGGTACCATCATGTTTAGTCATTAGACCGGTTCTGGTTCCAGCTAATTTCACGGTGGGCTGTTCCTAGACTACTGACTCATGGGATAGACGCTGTACTCAGCTTGATAGAGATGAAATCAGTCCGGTCATAAAACCCAACACCAGCACACGCTGTGGAACAAACTAGATTGTGACGCTTCTGGTTGCACGAGGATGATTTCAAAAGACTGTTTGCATTTGTCACATGCATTTTTTAGTAAAATTTAGTAATATAGTAATATAGTAAAAGTAAAATATAAACGTGAACAGTGTACAAATAAGTGCTTACCTTCGAACCATGGGTCGGGAGGCCATTCAGTAAGAAATCATAGGAAATAAAGTGCACACTTGTCTTTTAAAATTTGCATTGGCTGTACCCTAGCCACACTTGTCTTTTAAAATTTGCATTGGCTGTACTCTAGGCATTTGAAAGCTCCTTCAGCATTTGGACCGCAGACCTGGCGAAACACAGAAAGTAGAACAATTTTTTAATTAAAAAATTAAGATGTAGTGGAGAGAAACAGTAGCCTCACAGCCACTGGCTTACTCATTCCATATGTGGCTTTTTTAACACAGGAAATAACCACCATTGAATATAATCAAACTGGAGGCCTATCCATCGATGAGGGCCTTGTGGAACTAATTCAACACCATCAAGACTGTTGGTTCCAAACATGCAAAGCACAAGGAAAGAGCACAATTTTTATGCAATGAAGAACTCAGTCACAAAAAGCAAAAAAATTGGACTGTATTTCAGTGAGATCTAATCATGATTTGAAGAAAAATGAAAAAATTTAATTTGCAATCTATCTGCCTTTCCATAAACAAGTTAGATTCAGACGCCTATCTCCAAAAATGATAATCAATCCATTGAGACATAAATTGGCAAACCAAAAGTACAAATCATCATAATTACAGTAAGTGCTTCATCCATAAAGGAAAATAAATTACACTGCATTTCTGACGTAACTCTGAATTTCACATTATTCATTGGTGGCTGTTAATGCTTAGACTCACAGCACCATCATCATCATCATCTTCCACTTGTATAATGAATGAAAACGACAGCAATGCCACATGGGATTTGCTGGCTTGCTATGTGGTTCCAAAAACAATGCTACTCCATTACAGTCACGTAAACAGATTACAAGGTTTCTATAATTAGTACAAACTATTTCAATGTTCGACAGCACACAAGAAACAATTAAAATCCACTATACGTCCATGCTGGCTACTTGAATCATAATCTCTTGTGATCATCGAACAGCCCACAGCTTTTTCATCTCTTGACATGTCTGACATTTGAGGGGGTGAGTTTGTTTACTCCGTTGCTGGTTGTGGTGAATGGAGTGTGGCTGGATGGACTGGTGCCAGTTGAAGAAGGCGCAGCATAGATTCTGACAGCTCTGCGAGGCAGTCCCTCTTAACATATGCCTTTGATTTAGCCAGCACTCCAATAAAGAGCCGCCTGGCCCGACTAAAGCGGCCTCTTCTCACACACACTTCTACTCCAGAGAGTGAATCCGAGAAGAAGGCAGGCTTCAGAAATCCTTGATTTGTAACCTTCCAGAGAAACCTCGACAAGCCCCCCCACACCCCAGCCATCCCTCATCTCTCCTCCTCCACCCACTCCTCGACTCCCACACAACTCCCAGCTAAGCTCAGCACTCAATACAAGACTCTGCTGGTTTTCTGTGACAGCATATGGTTATCCACTCAAGCTTGGGTCTCGAGACACTTGTGCATCATAGTCTGCTTATGAGCTGTGGGTTGCATTCACAGTTAAATTGGACCAGTGGCCTTCACTGGACATACAGTACACATGCTGTTCTTTTCACTGTGGACTTTTTTGCATGTTTTGGGGGGGGGGGGGTCTGCAGAATGCTGCAGAATGGATCTAGTAGAATGTATTAAAGTGTAAAGTACTACAGCTTTTTTGCTTGCTGAAAACATCAAATTAGCCAAAATACGCAATGAATTAACACATTAAAGTCAAGCAATTCCTAAAACTGTGATTGACTGGCATTCCGATTCGATGGAAATCTGCAAAGTTTTCTGCTGAGTTCTGGTAGGTGCAGATTAAATGTGAGCTTTCCCATAACTTTGAAAACCAGTAGAATCCCTGCTAAAAATAACCATTTAGACCAGCATAATTTTTTTTATTCTAAATAACCAAGCTGTTCCCCACTGCAAAATAAAAACAACTAAAAACAAAAAAGCTGTTCGACTGCACACCTAGTATTTTCCAACCCTTTAAAAAGTAATAGCCAAAAAAAGAGCAAAGTATTAGCCAAGTGGAGACGGTGGTTTGCAAAAACCGTACAAGAATCTATACTGTAAGCATATTGCTTTATCTTTGGCAAATGTGTGTTCCTCTTACTGAGGTATAAGGAGCTTAAAAGTGTGTGCGAGTGTGAGAGATAAATGGGGTGGCAGCATTTGATAGAGGGATCTGTATAGAGTGATAGCATCCTTAACTGAGCCCCTGGGACTAATAGGGTAGGAAAAAGGAAGGAGAGAGAGAATGGGAGGGAAGCTGTGTCTTCAAGTTAATGTATTAGACGTTGTTCTTTTACTCCTGATGAGTACCCATCACGACTGAGTGTCTGCAGCGTTAAAAGATAATGTCTCTCGGCCTCTCTCTCTCTCTCTGATTGATTTGCTAAATCAATACATCTTAGAATGTGCCCTTAAAGCTCCCCTTCAACACATCGACACATGCAGCGGAGCCAAAGTCAGTCCAACAAGCAAGGAAACAAAAGTCTCTGCCTCAGAGTACAGACCATGTGGAAAGGTGAAGACAGTTTAACGGGATGTCTTCAATAAGATCCGCCCCTCAGGATCTTACTTACCCCGAAGCAATGGGTCTAATAGTTTTTTTAGGGGATGGAGAATAAATTAGAGGCTAACATTAAGCTGTCACCCAGAAAACACAGATAAAGGCTCTCACTCAGCAGTTAGGTGGTTAAAAAAACAAATGTAAACGAAGTTTAAAGATGTCTGCCGTGACTGGTACATACTCTGATTTATTTAGAGTTTTATTATTTCCTTTTATATGTCATACTGGATTATAATACTTCCCTTTATACTATATATCATATAGATTCTCTTTGTATTTATAAAAATAATACATTTACAATAATACATTTCGACCTGCTATATAGATTCAAACTCTTTTCACAAAAGTCTGTTACATTTTCTAAAACATCATTTACATCATAATACGACATTTTTATAAGCAGTAGTTTACATGTGCGGGAAAGTGCGGGAAAAGTCTTAACTTTAGCTGTGTCTGTGGAAGGGAATTTATCTGTGAGTAATGAGCCCCATAGCAGCCAATTCTTCTTAAGAACACACTACTGAATGTAGAAGAGAGGCGATCGTGAAGACAAAGATGATTTTAAACTGCAAATTACACATCAACAAGGCCACCTCCTCTTCAGACATTATAATAATGGATGTTGTAAAGGTCGCCCTAAAGATCTGACTTTGAGTTTGTCATTTTAGCCCAGTATGAGGTTAGCTGAGATTATTACACATAATGCTTTAACATCCCATAGACATCAAAGGAGGCACGAGAAGGGTTACTCCCCTCAGTAGGGGGTAAGTGAAATATGACCAATAAAGAAAAGGACAAAAATGATATGAGGCCCTCTAAGGAGCAACTTTTTGTGTTCCTTGTCAAATAGTAAGTCTCCGTGCTTAA
Source organism: Botia almorhae (assembly GCA_036877575.1). Taxonomy (NCBI): domain Eukaryota; kingdom Metazoa; phylum Chordata; class Actinopteri; order Cypriniformes; family Botiidae; genus Botia; species Botia almorhae. Next base: position 36,107 of record JAZGTJ010001118.1, on the reverse strand, counting down.
ACAATGGATTTTACTGTGCGTGTATAGTCATTGTATACCATGTGACCTTACATAAGTGATTTCATTGATATAAATCACTATCATCTTCCTCTGAATGTTCATAAGTAAATAGATCTAGAGTATGTCTTTCATATACTAAATACAATTAATAAGTCTTAGACCGTTTGTGAAAATGTTTCTTTTTTAAATAGTTCAACCCCCCCCCCCAAAAAGGCAGAATTTACTCTAAACCCATGTGACTTTTGTAAAACACAAGATAAATATCAGCCAGAATCATTCATTTTCAATCACTAACATTTGTATTAACAAATGTCACTGTACCTCTTTTTGTTTTTAAAACAAATATAACAGTCTGATCAATGACTTCTATATATTGAAACAGAACTGATCAATGCTCATAATAAAGCCAGTAAAAGTGCATATATGTGCGCAGACTGATAATAAAACCTCTCAATTTTGTTTTCATCCATCCAAAAAAAGTAACTAACTTTTTTTTATGGGTAATTCGATTTACCCATAAGTTACACAATGCATACACCAAACCACTTTAAATGTAAGTGTCTAAAACTATTTCCTCTCATCTTAGCATTTAACCATCTCTGTCAGACCGAGGTATGCGGGGATACACCAGCCAATTCAAAAGTCAGGATCAAGGGCTATGTTTCCGCAATGCAAAAGGAATTTCTTTGGTCAAGCCAAAGGTATTATGACAGGAAACCTGGGGTTTCCCACCAGATATAATAACACTGATCTATGCCAAAAACAGCAAAGGTATTTTTAATTTCAGATCAATGCCCCTCCCCCTACCCATAGGCGCACACACCTTCCTCTGCGCCCAGTGGCCCGTTTTGCAGTTGTAATACAGATAACGAATACACAGGTAAAGCAGAAACTCTCCCAAGACAATGGCCTTCCTATTGCAAGTGTGGGTAATTTTCCTGAGAAAGGTAGGGCGTGTTTTGGCAAATTGCACCAGATTCATCTATTAGGCATCTCCTTTCATTATCGAGTTTCCGCCATCCATCTCTGGGGCGGGCTTATCATGAGGCTGACTCTCAATAGCCTGAGCCATTGCTAAGATTTCAGGTGCTGGGGGACTGGGCTAGCTGGAAACAGGTGTTCCCTCTGTTTGTGGGCCGCAGAGGTCCCGGAATGGAAGCATGGGAAAGGGCAGTCACCGCCATAGTTCTACATCAATGAGCAGATAACAGTGAGCCATTGATTTCATGAATTCAGCTAAATTGGCATACTTAAGTAAAGGCTATAAGTAGTGCTAAGAAAAGGAAAAAGAGAAGTCGCCCATCACTAGGTTTAGGAAGTGTGTGTTGCCTTGTGACATACCAGAGGGGAAGCATAGAGTAGACTCTCGCCCCGTAAACATTTTAAAGCATCAAACCGCCATGTATGAAATATAAATAGATTTCTAACAAACTGACAAAAAGTCAGTGGTGGTAAATATTAAAGGTATTTTTTTTTAAAAGCTTATTAAAAACTGGAGCTTTGGATCTGCCTTAAAGCTAATGTGCTTCTAAATGTTGACAAAACTTTTGGCAGACATAATCATTTAAAATCTGCAGTCTGTGTTTTCTGGAAAAATGGAGCACAAATATTGACGACTTATTTTGATCAATTTTTCTGTTGCTGTTGTTGCTGTTTAATGTTTTTTTACTTTTGCCTCAAATGCTCTCTAGAAGGAAAACAAGCACAGAATAGCCATAGCAAGTTGCAAATCAAGTTTCATGAATGTGATGCAAACTAAAAACTACTGGCTTTAACAAAACGTACTAGTCATTTGATATGTTCCTGCCAAACTTCCTGTTTAAACAGGAAATAAACCACAGATGTAAACCTCACTCCCCGATCTCAGGTGATAGACTACTGCCTCACACTAGAAGCTATGGCCTTCAGCCTACTCCTTCTTAGGGTACATTTACACGTTCTTAACCAAAAACTGAAAACTTTCTATGCGTTTTGGCTGTAATCATGTTTTGAGGGGACTAAAAACGCAAGCTTTTGAAAACACCTTTTTCATTTCTGTGTAAATGACAACAATGCAAATTTGTCGAAACGATGACGTCATGTGCATCCATATTACATGTACGGTCTATAGACATGCACATGTCCAACCGAACCTAACAAAGGCGGATCACATGATTGTGTTTGTGCTGCTTAAGAGTTTATTAATACTTCTCCAGCAAAGTGTAGAATTACTGCACCACTGTGCGCATGCTGCTATCTCTATGAATGAGAGAAAATGCAACGCTTTATCACAGCACTCTCTACAAAATGATTACAGCAACTACTGGCCTGGTATGCATAATCAGCATTTATGGTTGTTTTTGCAGATCATTTAGACAATGTCATCTTGTGTACATAAACAACACATTACAAAAATGCAAAGGAAAAACTTTTCCATTTATCGCTAGATCATTTTCGTGTAAACGTATCATTAGTTTGCCTAGCTCCTGTCTTTTTCATTCTAGCTCCAACCGAATGGTCTATATGACTGAAGTGAATAATGTGGTGGTTGGGAATGTTCTTACCTGAGATAAGCTGCAGTAATTCCGTGCAGTAATACTGACAGCATGGCCTCAGTCTATAGATGATTTCCTGACCAACGTGTGAGATCAAACACGGGTTCTATCACCTCTGGCCAGACCTGTCAAAAACACAGGTGATCAATGGGACAGGTGTAATATGTGGGCCCGGATTTTTCTGAGCTTGCTCACCTGCAGTCTCACCAGTAGAAATGAGGAGAAACATGTATGTATTTCAGCTATCCATGACTTTATAGTTGTGTTATGTATACATGTTAGTTGTGTAATTGTGTGTAAAAATGGACATGTAAGTGAATGTTTATTGGCGGATTTATTATATAAACAAATGTATCACTTGCCTGAGATTTTATTTTGATGCAGAAAATTTGATTTTGTTTCATTTTTCTCATAATCACGATGTCAAAAGCATCAGTAATCCAAAAACCTATAAATTATTTCATTGTAGTAGTGGGTTGCAAAATCAAATTTTGCAAAATCAGACTGAAAATTCTCTATGAACAGTAGGCCTGTTGGCTCAAACACTGTAAAGGACAGTCTGGGTGTCCAGTCTGAGTATTATTTCATTACAAGACAGTAAATAGCTTCTTAAATAAGGGAGATATGTTTGCACCTGGGGTTTACACCACATTCATAAACAGTATGTGAAATCGTCGTGTTTCAACCCTGCTGCCGTGAATATAGAACAAAGACATTTGCAAATGCCATTACCCGACCTTCTCTCCGATTTGCGTGATAATATATAGATGGAACTGTCATTAAAAACAGTTTCGGGCTCCTTGTGGATTCATTTGCGCTGACCCAGAATGCAGTATTTTCTTAACACTAGCAGCAGGCCGCTTTGATGTTATCTGCCTGTCCAAACAGCCCGACTGGCGCTCGTCGAGTGCAGCCCCAGCGCCCGATCAGCTGCGGTGGACGGAGGAGCCATATTAATCATCGTGAAGTCTGCGAGAGCGCCATCATAAATCGCGCAGCCCCGGTCCTTAACGGAGGGAGTCCCCGGGCGCCCTCTCGTCATTTATCAACACGCTCCGACTCCGGATGCGGGGTCAATAAAGTGGGCTATGGGGGGTAGCTGGGGCTTGTGATGTTGAGCATATCGAGTGGGTCGTAATGACTTTATGTACTGCTATGAATGAGGTACTTTTACTCGCTTTAACCTGCTTTGCAAACGCCGTTCTGGAGTAGAAAGCGGGAAAAGTGCGTGTGCGTGCGCGCGCGCGCTCCCGCGGCGTTGAAGAAAGTAACTATGGACTGACGCGCACTCTACGTTGTAAAAGGCTGCAGCTGCTTCATGCATTTTTAATGAATAGCACAGCACAACAGTATGATAGATGAGATGAAACCTAAGAATTATGTTCAAAATGACTGATAAAAGTGCTCTGTTTGCTTTTGCTTCTGTGTTAAGCAAAAAAAAAGGTTTAATTAAAGTATGTATTAAAGTAAAGCGCCACTTTGCAACAAACTAAAAGATGAAAATGTTTGCGTTGCTATGTGGTTGTATTTAGTGCATTCGTATGTAATGTCTAGATAACGTGGTTGATTGTTGTTTACTGGCCAAACCAAAATAGTGATAACTTTGACTAAGATTTTAATTTCTTTTGTAATGTTTCATTACTCACAAGGTTAAAATCTCATTGAAAAACGTCAAAAGTCTCATTGCTTTGAAAAGTAGTGGAAATTAAGTTTAATACTTTTATTACAATTTACATAACAAGCGTACACATAACATAAAATGTAATTGAATGTATTTACTTACAAAAAAAATAATTAAATGGCTTCCATGTTTTCAATTTACACCTGTTTCTGTCCTTTCTGTATACCTGCTATCCTGCACTATCCTATTGTCTCTTCTGGTCAAGGCAAAAAAAAAAATACATTGCCCTGAGCAACCTGCAAGAACAGCTCATCAACACAATAAGCTCTTTCATGCTCCTCATACCTCCAAGGTCCTAAAATGGCCTTGGTTAGGAATGGCTCATCAATGTGGTGTGTGAGTGTATGAGTGATGACTCTCTCAAGGGCCAAGACAATAGTCTTAGTCAGGTTACACTCTTGGACACCTCCCCAGCACACAGGCACTCACACACACTTTCTGGCACTGTATGTGTATGTGGAATAATGCACATATGCATTCAGACACATGCCTCCTAGACATCATTTATAGCAGTGGCCCAAATTACACCTGCTCACTTTCAGCATTCAGTCTTACTTTGTAGAGGAATCATTTTAGACCCGAGTTTTCTAGAATGAAGATCTAGATATCCTGTTGGCTGAGATTCATGCTGCATTTACATCATTTTAAGATTATTTTAATTCCATAACGCAAAAGCAGCATTAATAAGTTGAAGTATCAGAATAAAAATCATTTCTGATTCTAATCATTACATATAACATTTTATTGCTACTAACCAGCATTCTGTAACTAGTGGTATCCAACTAGATACATATTTAAAATAATTAAACATGTCTATAAAAGCAAAGCAACCACCCTTTAATTCCAGGGCCCACATTCAAAAGAACAAACAGCACATAGGTAGTTTCCCAGGCTCTTGATGAGGACTGTGGGGGGTGGCTGCATGGCCATCCCAAGGTTGAAACACTGGTTCCCTGTGAGGGGCAGGACAGAGGGACAGAAGGTCCATCATCATAACCACACTGGACTTGTTCTCACTCTGGCAACCCAACAAAGCCTTCTAAAGACAGATGACAAGCACACAAAGAAAACACAGGTGGCTATAGACCACCTGGAAAATAAGAGAGAGATAGAGAGAGAAATAGGTGGCTCTTCTTTGAGCTTTCGGCTTAGGGGGTATTTCCCCCCAGCCTTGTTATCTGGTCTGAATGCTTTGTTTCCCTATGACCAATATGTCTATGACTTTGTATATTAGTGGTGCATTGCTGTGCAAGTTTTGGTAGAGCATTGTGTGAGATTATGGGTTTGATTCAGCAACACACATACTGGTTAAAAAGGTACATAATGCACTTTAATTTGCTTTGGTTAAAAGCATCTACCAAATGTAAATGTTTATGTTACAAAAAACATAATACAAAAATGGCTGCTTATGATTAAACCTAGAGTTTTGTCTATAGATTGTTTATAGTTTGAAATAAGATGTCAGGATATATGTTACAAAGTGTTTAGTTTAACCTATCCAGTGTCCATTGGCTACAAGTTTTGTAGTGACAGGTTGTATTTCATAATAATGTCTCAGTGTTGACCCCTATTTCACCACTCCTTAGATCAATATTGTATGATAATTAATGGAGCTGTTACGCTCGCTAATCCGATTATATGCTTTGCACTCTGAAAGGTCTCGGTCTGATCAAGATTAATTTCTAATGGAGGGCTACATCTCTATCTACCTTTGAACTGAAAGACATACATTAATTCTCTGACCTTCATCGATATCACTCAGAAATTCCACAGATCCCCTTCTGACAACAGCACAATTCTGAGGCCTGACAATTCTGGTGATGGGGGTCTGGTGATTTTTACGCCAATAGATTTTTATAAGAAGGAAGAACATCCAGAGAAGGGAAAGAGGAAAAAGCTCTGCCTTTCGGAGCCATCCAGTATATGAGCTGAACTTGTCCCATATTGCACAGACTTTAAAGACTTCTGGAGCAAATTAGACCCTCTAATTGATGTACCAGGCAACCTAGCAGTTTCCCAAAGAAAGCCTTAACTGCATCTATTTCTCTTGTATTACTACTTTATTCTATTGTGTGGATTTGAGCTGTCTCCAGCAGCGCAACTTAACATGTTCAAATCTCACTGCTCAAATCTTTCCAATTATCATTACATCAGAATTGAAGCAGCTGAAAATCACATTGGGGTTTTGCTTTATTCAGACACTGAAGTTGTCCAAGATCTGCCTACGGGTCAATTGTTTTGTAACTCGACATGAACTGTGAAGTTTATCACAGCACTGATACTCCCTGTTCCTCACCTACTGAACCTCCAGTCTGAAATGGGTTTCACCTCTGTGACATTACTGGCATAAATCCTATGTCGAGTGAAAGCTGTCTGTGAGTGACGTCTGCGGCTGTCATAAAGTGAAACAGACAGTCGTAATTGCAGTTCCAGACTCAAGGAAACAGGACTAAAATATTTGCATAATTTCACGGAAGACGGAGGAAATTGCAAAAACATGTGAGTCCGTGTGCAACTTAATACCTGTTCTGCCTGGCTCTTGGGTGCCACCCAGTGCTGAATGTGTCTATAAAGAAGTATGTGTGCGTGTGTGTGGAGTTAATGTGTCCAATCAGAAGGAAAAGGTCATGGACCGATCTTATCTCACCTTTCTCCCACAATGCCGAGCAAGAGTGCCTGTCAAACTTCTGCACCAAAGTCGGCATATTCAACACACAATGAGTGTTACGTTTCTAATTTTGTGACTTTCCGACAGTCGACCCTCACATTACTGATATATGGGTGCGATTGTTTTAGGTTTCACTCCTCTTTAGTTAACTCTGAATGTTTCTTGGACGAGAGGTATGTGGCTCGTCTCCGAGTTTGTCTGGGTCGTCTTTTTTTTTATTATTTGTACGACATACTTTCCAGACCACACATGACAAATAGCATTCGCTTAATATGAACGTGGGTGAAACGGAGCAACGCGACATCTAAGATTTACAATCAATCATATTAATTTCATAAACAGCAATTACACATCGTACCAAAGTGAAACAGAGAGTTATGCCCCATGGCTCTTAGCCCGGAAGGTTTTAGCACAGGCAACATGGCTTTCTTTTCCCACACAGACGCAGACAGCCGTGGGCGTAAAACACAGCTGAGCGAAGTAATTAAGCCCACATCGGACATGTGGAAAAGGCATAAAGACTGCAGAGACCTCTGAGGAGAGTATATGAACACTTCATATAGATCCATAGGGAGACACAACTCACAAAGATACCAGCCATGGTGAGACACTGGTAAGGGTTTGTCACCTTGTAAAGGGAAGAGAGAAAAGTAAGCTGTCATGAATCATGGTGGAATAAGTATCTTTTTGTGTGCCGTCAGAGAAATAAAGGCCGTTGAATGGAGCAGTGATATCTACAGCAGTGTGCTGCTCACTGAGTCTGGGGAATTGATGAGTTGTAAGGTATAAAATAGGCTGGAGATTTCGCTTTAAGCCTTCATAGATTGTTAACATAAATCTATAGCTTTTAAAACACATTTGGAGGAGGGTTTGTGGTATAATGCCGTTGTTCCGTGTTCATGGGAAGTTTTTAAGAAGAAATGAAAACCAAACCAAGGCAAGAAAATTAAGTTAACTATATTAAATAGAAATTGATATTTAATGACTCGGACAGACAGATAAACTTACATTCTAGTGAATATGCTGCCTGCAGCTTCACACTTGAGCTGTCAGTCTTTTGTTGTTCTTTTTTGTCACACAGGAACTGTTCCCATCTTGCAGTACACAAATCTATATGCTGTACATTTTAGTCTCAATCAAAATGGAGCTTCACCTGTTAATGGCAGTGCCTGCTGTGGACAGTCCAATCACATTTCTGATAAGAGTGTCTCTGTGATATTGCATATTGTGTTTACTTGTGTGTTCATTTTGACACATTTTAGTGTCTTAATAGGTTTAAACAAGAAAGGGGTTTAATTTATGATTTAATTTATAAATCACGTTAGAGTAATACACATCCCTTGTCATCAACAAATGAAGCATAATTCAAAGAAGTAAAGAAAAGCTATAATGATCACCTGCTAATATATAACACAAAGTCAATCCCTTGTTTTTAGAAAACAAGGGATTGATGTTGTAGAAAAATGATGTTGAAAAGGATGTTGAAAAAAATGTGTTTTTGTGTCTTAAAACTATCTCTCTCTCTTTGTCATGCATGGCTTTGCAGGCCTTCTCCGGATTAGCTGTTGGAGCAGGTTCTGAGCTTTGGACCTTTTTGTTTGCCTCTTTCTGCACCAGTTGCAGAGCAAACAGTCAACCCTCATCTCTACTCACTCATCTCCAGACTAAGCTTTGATCTGATGGCCCTTGAGGACCCCTAAGAGCCCCTGAGGTCCCAAGCCAGAGAGGAGGTCAGGGGCCTCTGTCCATCCTGCCCTTGACACTGCGGTTACACGCATTACACCATGCAGACAACACCACGGCTACTGTGAAAACACATCGTAAGCATCACAAACTCAAAAACACAAACTCACATACACAACTATTGTTTGAACTTACACAGGTTAAAACAAACACATGCACACACCTTTCAACTCACACTCCAGATGTGTATTTGACTGATTTGCCCTAATCCAGGTGCTCTGCTGATGAAGATGGATGACTTTGGTTGTCACCAATGATTCATGGCTGATTCACAGATGGGGTCCGTTGTGAAAAATAGCCCAATGTAATCTACGTATGACAATATTCAAGTGGCCCTATGTCTCTGGCAGAGATAAGGTTGAGCCCTACAGGGACAATATAATGTTGTGGTTAGGAGTTGTCAGTAAATTCCTCTGGTCAGATTACTGCTCATACCACAAAGACAATATAGGAGACTGTTGGATTATGACACACCAAATAACCTAAAGAATAATTTTCAAAAAATGTTGTTTTGAATTCCGTTCAGTTCTGTTTTCTCCAATAAAAGCTGATGGTACTGTAAGATAATATTGAATTTATTAATAATCATAAAGGACCACTTTACATACATATCAACCTTTATTTACATATTAATTATTATTTTTCAAATTAAGATTGTAACATAAGTAACAAATTCATGTTACAAATACATAAGTGACGAATTTTATTTAAATATTAATTTCATTACTATTTAAGGCTTGTAACATGAGTGACAAATTCATAAAAGATTCATTTTCTAAAACGGTGTCAATTCCATCTTGCAAAACACACCACTGACCATACTAAAATCCATACATTAGACCATGAAATATTTTTAATGTATATTTCACAGACTTTATGTAACAATGTACATACCAATGACAGGTAAACTGATAATAGATGCACATTTAAAGCTGAAGTTAAACTATTCTTTATCAATTATTCCTATTTTTATTTACTTATTTTGTTTTTACAATATTAGGCCTACCATAAATTTAGAGAAAGGGATTTATTATACAAGGGATTTTTCAGAAACAGTAAATTCAATTATTTAAAAGAAAAGTGCAAAACAAGATATAGTTAAACCATTTTTAATAAAACAGATAAAAGAAAGAAAAAGCCTTTAATAAGGATTTCATGACTATTTAAAATCCTTTAAAATCCTTTTAAGTGACACATTAGTCCCCATACAGTGTTTTAAAAATGACCCTAAACTTCAAGACATTTGACTGGTCCCCACTGATTATCTTCTGACTTCCCATACAGGTAGAAATGCGACACACATCAATGCACCATCCGCATTAACGGACATTACTTACCTGCCCACACGCAGACACGCTCTCATGCATGCTGTCATGAGAACACTCACTCACCCGCAGTGACACGCAGACATCAGCCCTGCTCTTCTGAAGTCAGTATAATTACCAGGCCATCAGATACACTATCAGCCCAAGAGGCTTCTGGTCCCAGAAGCACGTAGCAGATCCATCAGTGGTTGCTAACTGGCTGTACTGTCAACGGTCCCGAGCACTTCCATTGTGACTCTCATGCCCCAAAGACCTCCCAAAAGACATAAGGTCACAACATCACCTTTAGACCCCCAGCATGTACCTACACACACAGATGTGCAATATGCATACAGTTTATCAGGTATATAGTCTATATATAGTCTATGTATAGCCTGTGATAACTTATTCATGGACATGTGTGAATAAAAAATGATGGCCTGCAAACTGGTGCATGTCACACAAATGTTAATTAGCTGAGTAAAGGAGACACAGGTACAGCTGATGACTCAGAATATGCATAATGACTGTCTGACTGTCTGAACAATGACTGTCTACGCTGAGGTAAGACTGACCTCAATGATATAGAGCGTGTATCCAGTCCCATTGTGAACTCAGTGTGATTGATTCCAATGACTGGTAAAGCAATTGTGTATAAGGGAAGCATTAAGTAGAGATTAGATAGAGATGACTATATTTGGAGGACATGTAAGTGGTGTGTGCTTGTTTAAAATTTACAATCACAATGCTGTATTGTTTGTTATGGTTGCTTTGGTGTCGCTTAATAGTTGCAAGTCAAACGATCCCAACCCTAAATTTTTATAATAATCTATAGTTATGGCTATAGTTATGTCCCAGATATGGCTTTGGTCACTCCTCAGTCTTAAGTCTTTTAAAAAGGACAGTAAGGATTTTTCTTGCATTCATCTGGTAGATTGTATGTGGTTTGAAAAATAGCCTCTTAAGAAGGAGTTTAAAGCTCTTATCTGTAACCTTTTAATTAAAAATAAAAAAACAGTTACTGAGCAAGTACATACACATGTACACATACACACAAGTGTTTAAAACAGTCTCCTTACATTATCTTGATTCACAACGGTAAGCAAACTGCTAGTTTGGCTTCATTTCATTTCAACCTATGCAAGAAAAGTAGAAAAGAAGTAATCTGCAATTTTATTGTTCAAACAGAGATGGCGGTAGAGAGACAAATGTTACGGATTGCAGCTTTAACTACCACTCAGTTTAATACTTAGAGTTTGTTTTATTGTTGTTGTTGTTTAATTTGAGCAGTAATAATAGTGATTGTCTGTGAAAGTACTACTAATTTTGAAACAAATGTATATATGTTTCATGAACGATTATTATTTACTGATATTGACAGGTGTGGTCTGCAATATCACTGAAGTCATTGTTTCTTGCCAGCAGTTTCCTCATGGTCTCCTGACAGTTCCTGAATATTGGAATTTTTGTTTTGTCTCATTTACACACTGAGTTTTGAAGTTTACAGTCATAGCTTAATCTTTCTGTCATCTTATAATGGTGAAACTTCAAAACTGTGTCATTTGTTTGACCGTTCAAAGAGAATAAATTGAGTAATTATAATTAATTGGTCAAACACAATGTTCTTGGACCACACATTTTACCTGATACGCGTGAAATCTCTCTGAAGCGGTCACTAAAGGTTCACTGTGGAGAAAAACATGCAGCTGAAATAGTGTTGTAGTTGTTTAGACATCTCCATCAAAACGTATGACAGACTATTTATTCTTTAAAACTCATAGCTTATTTCTGACTTGTCAAAATAAGGCTGATGATTAGAAAAAATGACCCGGAAAGTTGCTTTTGTCCTTTAAATGGCTTGGCTAGGATTTGCTGTGTGATTTAATTAGCCACTGAGGTGATTCATGTTGTGAAAAAAATCTTATGTTCTCCCTATCTGTCTGTTATGTTACCTGCAAACTAATAATTTAGGAACAATCTTCACAATGTAAGTAAAGGGTGTACTTGTAATATACAAAAGTAAAATTTTATATATATATACATATATGTATATATATATGTATATATATATATATATATATATATATATATATATACACACACAATATTTCAGTTACTCAGGTAACCAACTAAATACTGAGTAACAAGTGACTAGAAAGGTGCCAGGAATATTTTTTGTTTGATGTGGTGGACACTGCCAAAGGCTACAGCTCTGCGAGAGAAAGAGTTTAATCCACACTCACAGGTGTGTCACAGCTTCGTTACCATCTCTGAAGTTCACAACGGACTTTGAGACAAAGGCCAGAGTTCCATGTGCCCATTGTAGCCTGGAGAACAATACAGAAACTGTGGCTTACTAATCCCTGTGGACCGCTGACAGCTTCAGCCCTGAGCCATGCTAGGTCTCATCTTTGCTCTGAGCAGTGTCTGTTAACCAAAGCGATGGGAACTGGGAGTATTTATAGTAGCCGGAATCTGGCCAAAAGGGGTGAACCGAAAGCCATTGTGGGAGAAAAATATTATCCCTATTGTCAACCTGTGACCGTCATTGTACCGTCACTTGATGGATGAGAAAATTTGTGTCTGGAGGGGAAATGGCTCACTGCATGAAAGCTTTTCAAGCAGCCCATAGAGATATTTGTAATGAAACTGGCCCATAAAGAAAAGAGAGGGAAAGTAATGAATGACTGTTCCATTGCAGTTCGTCTTTCATAAAGCAGGAGTCTGTCAGGGTTGATAACTTACCTCACCCATCCTAGACATACCTGTGTCTTATAAAAGACTATAAAGAAACAACTTGGTCCGAGTTCTTTTCCACCTGTAAAATCCGGCTTGAACTGGTTGTGTTGACACTTTTGGAAGATTGTAGCTAGTGGTCTCCATTGGTCTTTATCTACTCATTAGGTAGCAAAAGTTAGCTTGAACACATTAAGATGTTATGACAAGTTAGCTGGTTTGTTTAGCACCAGCTAGAAATAAACGGCAGTCGTCGAAAACACAAGCTGGACTTTGCATTATGAGGACATCTTTTGTTTAGCGTGTTTAGCATAAGCTGTTTAATTTTGTACCATCTCCATGTTGTGACAACTGACACCTGGAACGTATTCACAGGTGACATTATTGTAAAACACACCTTAGCCCCAGAGACTAACAAGATGTGTGCCGTGGTGAAGAACAATGGTCTTCAGGAGCTCACCTAAACCCTTTTGTTGGGGCGACAATGATGGAGGCTCCCACCCTTTTCTCGTAAACAGCGAGAGGGAGAGAAAAGCACATGCCCTGCAAGAAAATATCACTGTCCTAAATCACAAAATCAGACCACTGGTGTGAAACGAATCAGTTGCTGTAAAAGCTGACCCCTAAATCTTAGGGTAAAAACCAGGAAATGAAAAGTAGGAAGTAATGGAAGTAAAAGGAAGTACTGAGAGGCAAAGGAATCGATAGGAAGTTGTGGTGAGATGTTTTCGTGTCAATGCTCAATCTTATCACCTCCTCTCCCAGTTTGACCTTCCTCTGCGAGCACATCCAGCCACAAAGAGGCTCCATTCTCTGGGGAGATAGAGCACCTTGCTCTGGTTTGGAAACTCTATCACCTGTCTCAAAGAAAACGGTGTCATCCCCCTCCACTCCAGCCTAGCAGGAAGTGGCTTCAACCAAGCAGATCACACACCCTGGAATATTTACAGTGACCTTCAGAGCGCCACCAAACTTTCTCTCATTTCTCATGTGCTACGAGGCTAATACTGATTCTGCTTAATAGATTCAGTGGTGGATCATAGTGACCGCAGGGCAGCGATTTGGCACCCTAAAAAGGAAGCCATCTTCAAAGGAACAGGATGGGCGAAGAGCGTGGCAAAGTTCTTGCTATGCCAGTGTAAATGTACAGTGTTATTGTAACATTCTGTTTTAAATGTAAGAGTTTAGAAGGCCTGTGCGCAAAGTTATCCACTAAAGACTCAGCTATCGACATTTAGTCATATATTTATTTTACAAATTGGACTGATTTTTACGAACATTTTTTATCAAATGTACCGAGATAAAGCTAACAAGATGCGAGATTAAATGACGTACAGAAAAATGAAACAGATGTTAAACTGATAATCAAAGTGATTGGTCCCGTCATTGCATTTTTCCCTCATTGCTGCTGAGGGAATGAATATTAGATAACAAATAATCTCAGAATGTCTTTCATAACCTCAAAGACTGTTCTCTGGATTTTGGCACACCGTCAGTATGCAGCTAACGCTTTTGGTTAAACTACAAAGAAACCCTTCGTGAACTGTACTGTTAGCTTTGGAACTACAGTTCCTTCCTGTTCATGGAAATTTTGTCTCAGATATGTTTTGGTCTGCAAAAATTTGGACTTCCTTATGGGTTAATGCCCAAAAATACAGCTCCATAATAATGAAAATGTGTTCCATTTGAAAAAGGAAGGCTAAACAGAGTACTTCCAGAATTTAATTAAATCTTTTGGACTTTTTGCTCTCAACGCAAACACATACCTAGATAAAAATGAGGCCGTTTGCTAATTTTAGTGTTTACTGAAATAACGTTTCATTAATCAGTGTAAATTAGAAAAACATCATGTTTAAGATTAACTAAGAAAGTACCGACTGTGTGTTGACAGTATAATACAACCGGGGTCTTGTATAGTGAAGCAACACTGACCTCTGCTGGCAATATACAGAACTGCTGAAGTATTAAAACGTTTTTACAAACTATTTTAACAAATAAATTCAGAGACCTTAATAAAATTAGAAAACTGCATTTTGTTCATATCTTTAGTATGCATATTTCTTATTTAATTACATTTCCTTATTTTTTTTTCATTATTATTATATCCACCTTTGCAAATCAAAACAAATGGGAAATATCACGTTTCACAATTTCCTTTCAAAACGCAAAGGAATGTTGAACTTGGCTTTGTCTACAGCTTTTTATCAGTTCAGATATTTATGCAATTATATACACTAAATAAATTCACTTGGCTAAAACACATATAACCACTAGATGGAACTATTAATTTCTATATTAAAGTGATGACTGGGACATGAGCCCTAATACTTCAATGTATATGTTATGTTTATTTGTTTAGTTTATACTGTATATGTGTAGGAAATGTACAATATATAACCACACATCCTTTTATCTTGTATGTTACGAACTAATAACTATACGCTCTTTTATTCTCCTATTATTCTCTGATATAATGACGCTATAATAGTACCAGTTAATGGCACAATAATAGCGACGCGCGGTTAAGTCATGACTTTCAGCAGTCGGATAATGCTGTCATGATTGTAAGCTTAGAAAACACCAGGGTGTTTCTGTCCTTGCCTGACAAAGTGCTTCATCTCCTGGGAGACTTTCTCAGGGGTCTGTGTTGAGAAACTAACTACTCGACAGCTGCGGTCCTCCCCAAACGCGATGAAAAGTCGACTTACTCTTGAAACAGCACACATCTCATTAGCACTGTGTCTGTGGTCTTTCTTTTGTTGGACAAAAGCGCTCACACTTTGGGTTCTGCAATCCAACGAGTATTTTACATCTTGGACAAAACTTTTCTGTGACAGACTGTGACACTGGATTTTTACTTAATATTTAAAGATGTGAGTACCGTATAGCGCGTGTACCACGTAGCGTGTATTCAGTGCTGTAAATGGCAGACACAATTACAACTTATTTGTTGTTTTTTCTCCTCCACACTGTCACCGAAATGAGTCACTTAATGATTACTGTGTACATCACTTTAACTGCCTTTAAACAGGCATAATAGACCACACACATGACAATCATAAATACAATTATAGCAAACACACTTTGGGGTACAAGATAATATGTGCACAAACACTGAGAAATCAATATCACATTTATTATCATATTTACATAGGAATAAAACTCCATGGTAACAGGGTGATGTTTTATAACACCCTCCTGTCTAGAATGTGATCAGTGACCAGTTGTAACTGTTGTTCAACTGCTTACACTAGTCTTACAAGTTAGTCGTCTATTTTGTTTATGAATGGTTGTAACTTTTCAAAGTTACATAAAAAGGTTGATTGTTCTAATTCGAATCAGAAAAGTTGGACTGATTAGCCCTAACTAGTTGGTAGTTGGTCAGACTAGTTCTTAAGACACAGTCTTAACTTAGAGGCTACATTTATGTAATTATCTCCTGTACACTTGCGACTGGATGGTCAGAACTCTTTAATAAAAAAAAAAAAATCTTTAATCATATAGTAATACATCATATTATACGCATAACAATCAAAACTACATAGATGACCGTGAATTCTTTTCTAGTAATAGAATGTCATTAAGATGTTTATAAATTCATATGCAGGCATTGAAGACAGAGGGGTTACCCACAATTGTACTGTATAAATCATTGGAATTGTTACTGTTTAACTACTTGTACATTCCAAATGCAGTTTTTACTGTGTCATTTCCATTAATGTAAGTTCAAAGGAAGTGCATGAGTAGAGACAGTAAAAAGACGGGCGGGGTGGGAGGATAAAAGACAGAGCGTGCCAGATGTTTATGCCGTAGCTCCACATAGTCTGATAGCTGCTGAAATGTCTTTGGTGTCCTCTGATCGGGCTGAGACCACAAAGGGCCACGTCTGTGGAAAAAGAATGTTCCACATTTATATTGCATTAAAAACACTGAAACACATGTTACTGGGCTCCTATACAGAGACAAACACACAGAATACATGCAGAAATTATTTAGATAGAAAAAATATGTTAACAACTATGTAATCTGTCATTTACAATGGTCTCATTCATGCCTGTACATATATATGCCCGTACTGTACCATGGTACATTGGAGATGGTATCAGATCAATACTTTAATATATGCATATGAGTTATGACACTGAATGATTACCATATTTATGCACCATGATATTTATGTGCTATAATACAGATATAGTCATTGTACATTGTATCACTTAAAAATACATGATATTATGTGGTACTTTTGAGTCATTCACATAAAAATGAATTCTTATGGCTACACTGCATACTAAATATGCCTTAAGTTTCACTGAACTATAAAATAAGCATTTTATCTTAACTGACTTAACCAGATGGATGAGCAGAAGTCCTCAGATAAACTCAACACTCACTCATACCAAGTTCACAGGATGCACAAAGCTGTTCTCGTATCTGTCCTCTTGTAAAAGCTGTCTGAGGTGGGATATATAGCTGGATGCCAGACGGAGCGTGTCCAGCTTCGACAGTTTAGTGTCAGCAGGTACCCACGGCAGGCTGGTCTTCAGTCGCGAGAAAGCTTTACTCAGGACTCGCATCCGTGCCCTCTCTCTGGCGTTAGCGGCGTTTCTTTGCGATTGTCTGCCATCCTTTGGCATCTTCACTGGTCGTTTGTTGTTGTTAGCACCGACTCGCGGTCGTTTGTTTTTTCCTTTTAGGCTATCATCTATACTGAACTCGTCTTCGGAGTTTTCTGGAGAACAAGGGTCCATGCGCGTGATTGACAGCTCCTGGAGGTCTTCAGGATCACTCACCGAACCGGTGGACATATCGGCTGCACCTGTTTCTAATCAGAGAACTTTACCGTGGTGATTTAAACGTATTTATGTCCTATTGTGCAAAAACATATGATATTCAGCGTCCTCGCTGTAGACTCAACGCCAACAGGTGCAGCTTCTAATCTATTGAAGCTGAGTAGCCCACGCAGGATCAGAACAAGGCCATTACTGAAGTATCAGAAGTTCAAGGTCATTCAGCATCTAATCTACTCAATGCAAATGCCTGTTTTAAAAGGAACTGATTCTTTTACGCTTCCTCACTGAGCATTTTAGAGCTTGTCTTGTGGTGTACCAAGCATATTTAAGTTTTGGGGTTTGGCAGGGTCACTCCAGATGAGGAATATCTCCTCCCCTTTTCCTCATCAAACTTTTGTCAGGACTGCTCGAGATCAGAGGAACTGACAGCTTACCCATGTAATCTGCTATGAACTAGAACTGCGAGGCATAAGCATAACTGAACCCATCACATAAAGCCGATGGAGTTACCTGCACAAGTGGTTCATTCTAAACACCAAACAGCTGTGCGTCAATGTAACCAAAAATACTCGTAAAAAGAAAAGGGCTTGAAAAGAGTTTGATGTCGTTAGGAGAACTGTTATAAATAAGGTTAATGATGTTTTAAATTTAGTCTTTAAAACATTTCTGAAACAGTGCTTACAGAACCCCAGGAACCTAAAATGTTCTTGCATAGAACCATCAAAGTGTTTTGTCATAAAATTTGAATATTATAAATATAATTATAAATATATATTAGGTAAACGTAGTCTTTAGTTCTTAATTCATCAACCTCTAAACACCGAATGCAACGATATTTTCCCCCACATGCTCTTAACCAGATAGAAATGTCTGAAAGGCCTATCAAACACTCCTAATCCACTGGCCGTTTCACAGAGATATTGGGTTTCTGCTGGGTTAGAACTCTCTCACACACTGTTCATGCACATTGGCCACAGCTGTCAGTACTTTACATTACATCTGCAAGAATGGCAGGATGGGGGGCAATGACTGGAAAAATACATACGTTGACATTCCCCGCATAGTCACATTAACTACTTTATCACATACAAACATGTAAGCATGCAGGTTGCATGACATGCATTCCTGGAAAACTAAAATGATTTTCGTTTAATTATTCTTGGCAGATGTCAGTTAAGCTATCATGTTTGGGGCCTGTTCATACTTATAGTTGTGGATTACATGCTGCACCAGAGAGTGTAACAGCTATTTTTGTGATCTGGCTGACCTAACAACTACAAATTGTTGAATGTTTATAATTATGAAAATGTAATGCATGTTTATATGTATTTTTGATTTAATGCATGTATATGTGTATATCAGGACCTTTCCTCTTATTCATTTGGACAGTCCTAACAGTGCCAGTTTAAGATAATTTGTCCTTTTTTTACATTAAATTTGCACTGTCCAGCACATGCATGGCAGGAGAAGAAATCTCTCCTAAAATAGATATTTAAGTATTTTTCTGCTTCTTGGTGTATCAGCACCTTGACTGAACCTGCAGTTCTTTAAGGGTTAACTGAGTGAAGACAAAAATAGGAAACAAAATGACTTAAACAGCTGCTTTAAAAGGTACACCTGTCTTAAATATTGCATGTTTCAATAATTGGTTAGCCATAGGTTTATATCTCATCTGTATAAGGTCACACAATTGTCTTGTACAAGGCATATAAGTGTTGCATCCATATAACGTTGTATAAGACGTGTGCAAAATGGGCATGTAATGTGTGACCATACATGAAGAATTATAAAACCAAATTTCCTACAGTTGAATTTTTCTCAGCATCTGTCTATATTCTAAGTAAACTTGATATCTATGAGTTTTCATTCCGACCTAATGAGTGTGAAATTACGATTTAATATTACAATGGTCATCCCCAGGCAACAATTATCCAGAGCACAGCTGACTTGCTTGCCCCATTTTTGCAGAAGCTGTTTGCCAAGTGTAGATGACTGCAGTAAACAGTTTATGTGAACTGTCAGTTTACATGTAACTTACTGAATATGCTTTCAGTTAAAGATTATGTAATAACAGTTATGGTTGTAATTAAACTAAACCATTTATCCTATCAACCAGACTATAAACTATGTATATCTAAAAGAAACAAACCACTGACAATTAAAAATGGTCTTATTAATACTGGTTACAATTTAACAAAGATTATCATGATTATTACCGGCCATCTTCATGTCCATAGACACTCATAAAAGCTAGAAATCGTTGTAAACTTTTGGTACAGTTATGGGGGCAGCCTAAACTTTCCTCTGTCTATGATGAGTAGGACAGCTCAGGATAGCTCACATTTCTTTTCCTCACAGGACAGGAATGCCTCTTAATCCAAGGACATATTCACATGCTTCTAGAAGGTCTAAACTTTCACATGAAAACATCAGTTCATATACAAATCTGTCACTTTGAGCTTGCATTGATTTTAATACAAAAAATCAGGGTTTACTTTCCCTCCTATAAAGAACTCTGAGAATGTGTAAAGATGCAGCTAATCCTCGATCTTTTGGAATTTTGATATTCTTTACTAAAAAAAGTGTAAATATACTAGTTCCAGTAAATGAAGAAAGTACATTTATAGCTAGTGTTTATTTAAACTTGAATCTTTACTTTAAATAACAGAAATGATATTTGGCATTAACTTTAGTTTCAGTGTTGTGTTGTGTGACCAACAGGTGATAATTCACCTGAAACAATTTACAGAAACATTCGTCTAATTTTTGTTTAATGAAATTGTACATGAAAATTTTTTTACAGGCTTCATATTAATTCAGAGATTATACAAGGAATATTTGTACCTTCAAAAATTAAATTAAAATGAATGACTGAAGAATAAAAGGTGACAAAAATCCTAATGCTAAATAATACAGTTCTTGTATGCTATTCTATATGTCAGCTAGCCACAGGCATATCATTCCCATGCTTCCAAGTAATGACTAATTACATGGGAACAGTGGTGGCACTAAATTGCTGTAGGACAGAGCTAACATGAGAAATGTGCAGTTGTCTGTCGGTAAGCGTGTTAAGGGTTCTAGTGTGGGCAATGCCTCTTATCCTTCTTTCTCTCCCACTGTTTGTGTGAATGAGTAAGAAGGACAGGTGCAGGACTATGACATCAGCCCTGTGTGCTCTGCTCCTGCCTTGGTTCCCATGGTCACCGCGGTCTCACAGCTGCAGTGTAAAACAAATGGCATGTAACAGCATCAAAACGGCCATTAGGAAAATCAATATGCCCCATTTGAGTGAAGCCTGCCCTGCCTTGGCTCTAGCAGATTTAATTGAATGATCTGATTGGCTCAAGTGGGAACTCTACATTTTCTCCCATCCGCAGCTTGACTTGTGGCAACAATGATGGGCTGAATCTCATGAAACCTGTCAGTAATGTCAAAATCATATTTCCTCCGATAATTAAAATAAATACAGCAGACGTGATTCTGTCCTTAAACAAAATTGAACACATTGTTAGGATCAATAAACAATAAACAAAGTTTTGTGGCCTTTAGTTCACATCTATTAGCTGTGTTTGTTGTACAGTATTTCTAAACATGAACAAAATGTGGTTTACGAGGACACAAATGGGTATCATGACGTGTATAATAATGTAAACATGGTTTATGGGGACACAGAAATAGAATATACAGTTTGTACAGTATAAAAAGGCTCATTGAAAGAAACTGGGAGATCAAATGAGTTATAATTATTCACCGATGCGCTGACCTAATGCAGGTTATCATAGTGGAATGTTCTGTGACTGAGATCTTTTTATATCAGTCTAGCTGAGACCTGAGCAGTGCCTGCGAGTGTGAGCAATGTTGTGCTGCTTACCCTTGAGAGGAGGAAGTGATGTATTAGTACTCTATAAACTCTCATTGACCACATGACAGATGAGAATTGTCGTTCATCTTTTTTTCTGCCTCTTAAAAGCATTTGTCTCCAAAACCTGCTTTTGGGAACAGCTGATCAGGCTATAATGTCAGAGAATTATGACTTTTGAATACTGGGTGGTCTGCACACTTTGTATTGTAACATTGATTTTATTTAATGTGTTTTTCAAAAGCATTTGCTTGATTGTTTGGTTTTTCCACTAACATCATAGCAATGGGTCAAGCAAATGTACTGCATAAATGTATTGCATAAATGGACCGAGTCTAAAGCAAATCCATTCCATCTGGTTGTTGTGATCCTTGTCATCACAATTTATTACATCTCATGATGTTGCATGCAAAATCACAAACTGATTTTTACAGTGTATGACCGTTGCAGGTGCACGTCTTAATCTACTTCCAATAGGAGTGACTATTGTCTAAATCTGTGACATCACCATAGACCATCTGATCAACAAGATGGTTTTATGTAATGCAGCATTCATGGGAATTTCATCATAATGTAGTGGTAAAGATATAAAAACAAGAGCTGAAACAGATCCACATAATTGGGGATTACACACTTATGTTCCATTCTGGCAGAACCATTTTGAAGTTAGTGTTTGGTATGAGAAAGAATTTCAGCAGTTAAATGGTTAAATTTGATGATGTCAGATGTAATGCACATGCTAACTGTTCTAGTCATTTAGTACGATGCGGACTGATCAGGGTAATAAATCTGTATGTAAGGTGTTTTACATGGTCTGTGGTCTGATGATTACACTACATGGTGACCTACACAATTACACTTAACCACAGGATAAAAACCACACAGTTAACTGGCAGATATGCTGACTAGAAGTCAAATGGAGGAAACAAACCTGCTAAGCACTAAAGCACATAAGAATAGTTCACAAAAAAAGAAATGTAGCAAACAGATGCAAAGTCAAACTTTATGACATCATTGATACAGTATGATGTCATTGTCTCTGATGTCACTGCTTCGATCGAAGAGCTTGCATTAGGGGGACCCACTTTGACTTTTGGCATGAGGGTCCAGAGGGACTTCTTAGAGCTTTAAGGTTCTGCGGTCCATCACATTCATCTGCCTCTGAAGTGATTTCCATCTTCTGTATGATCAGCTTCAGCAGGTTATGCTGCTTCTCCAGCATGCTGGACATTTCCTTTTGCCTTCAGAGAATAAGAGATGGGATGGCTTATACTACAAGCTTTAAGAAACTTTTTGAACATTTAAGTAGACCTGTATATTAGTTTAATGGAAATAGGTAGGGGATAGCATATGTGACTGATTTGATGCTGTATTATACCTAATGAACACTAGAGGCTGCTCTACCACAAGCCTGGACTGAATTGTGACGTTCTCTTTGAAATTGAAATTAAAATCTAAAACTAAAATACATCAGCTTCATTCACACTTATGCATATCCACCTGATGCGATACACCAAAGAATTTATCACATTATATAATACATAACTATAAATTAATATTCTTTAAACACTATCTCAAAGTTAATCACCAGATGTGATTAAATTGAACCCAAAATTGCTGTAGGCCGTGTTCCCAAGTAAACACAAAACGTTGGTGTTGATAATACAGAAGTATGACCTGTTCTTCTGTTTGTGCATCTCTCTCTCCAGATGTCCTCCCCGACCAGAGCAGACGTTCCAACGGGTGCGAACCGTGTTTTGTATCTCGCCATCAATTAAGACTTGCATCAGAACTCTCTGTACAAGTCATCATCATTGTTAAACTTCAACATTCATAAAAATGTCATGTGTATTCCAGAAACAAAGTGATGTGTAAGTGAAAAAAAATTCTGTTTCACAGACAAACCTTGCATTTATTGGGGTAGACAGTGATGGTGGGTTTGTCCACTCGCTTTAGGAACCAGTATGGTAGCTTTTCTTCTAGGGTTGTGTGAAGATCAATCTGTATTGAAAAACCAAGTTTGTTCTTTACAGAATACAACAGAGCATTTGTATATGCAAATAGCTCTTACTGAAGTGATTTCTGACATCATGCGTCATACATCATTGGGGGGAGGGGACATGATTCATTTAAGAGTACATTTTATTGGACAATAGTTTGGATACGCCAATGAGTGCAAGCAGCATCATCAATGCTTTTGATTCATTTTTACAGAGGAGAAAGACAAGTTTTTAACAAGTTTTAAACAAGTACATTGTATGTCTGCTAATAGTAACTTAACTTTGTAAATGTTCAGAAGTACACAAGCATATTTTGGAGATGATCTCAAAATTACCAGAGTACAAGATTCAAAACCTATATTAGCCTAGTCTTCCTTGGGCTTGGGCGAGAATTAAGCAAAACATTGGCCAAAAAATACATTAGTTAGAGAGTATTATAGATCAAATAAATCAATCTGCTCACCTGCATGGCTATTCTTTTTAATTCCGCATTTCTCATTACCTCCGCAATGTCTCCCACCGCTAAACCAATCTGTAACATGATTGAGACAAATAAGCCTAATACTTCCTAACAAATTGCAGCTATCATTACCAATAAAAGCTGGGTTTCAGTGTGCCGGAGTTGATTGTCCTACCATTAGGTTCATGAGGAGGATGGGCATTAGAAGGACAAAAAGCACAAAGACCAAATAGGTGGTCCCAGGAAATGCCATCTGTCCGTTTTCAAATGCTTCCAGAAATGTGCTCTGGTAGTTCAGTTCCCCTACTGTCATTACAAAAGTCTGGGCTAGGGAAAGGCTGATGGAGCTGAACTCGGCCTGTTGAAAGACAGAAACCGTAAACATCATTATCAAATCGTAAAGATTTGCCAAGACATTGTACATTGTGCATCAGTCATGCCGGGTTGATATGATCTCTCTTTTGGACGTACGCGGTGAAGCATCAAAGCGTAGAAGGCCAAGCTGAACGCCAGCAGGAGGAAGATAAAGAGAACCATGGTGCACACCAGAGTCCTAATGATCCCGCCGAACATAACCACGTAAATTCCAATGCGCTCAAACCTGGGGCGTAAAGATGTATATTATATACTGCATATACAGCATATACTGTATTAATGACTGATGTTACGTTCATCCTGAAACACACAAAATTAAACGCTTACAATGACAGCTAAAGAATCTAAAGGAGTAGCGATAGTGCTGTTTATAAGCGTCGTTTTCACTTGTTGGTTTTATCTCTGTCTTTTAGATTTTACAATTACATTACATTTATGCATTTAGCAGACCCTTTATTCCAAAGTAATTTACAGAGTATGCAAGATATCTGCTCCCTGGGTCTCAAACCTACAACCTTTGCAGCATTAAACTACAGAAAGATGGAATAATACACTTATTATGGATTGTACAAATAGGGAAAGGGCAAAATCTGCAATGTACGATACATGACACAAATTGACATCTTGCATTACGTGATCTAAGTGCTGGATTATGGGGGGTAGGATTGTACATTGTGCATTACTTCAGTGCTATAATCCAGATACTTGAATTAGCTCTGTAAAAGGTGTTAAGAGTGCTTGTTTGCACACAAATGTCTGCCTTAAATACAACTCTGTTTACCACTTTCCACAATCAGTAATAGCACAGTGTTATGTGCACCATGCAAGACTTTAGTTATGTGAATAAGGTGCAATCTATATTATGCCTAATGTATGCACTTGAAAGAAAAAGCTATTACTTAATTGAAATACATACAGCACTATTATAATGCATCAAGTGCCTGGTTACATTGGTTTACAAGTGGTTCTTAAATAAGAGGCAGGTTTATTTTTCATAAGTATCTGTTTAGTGTTTAGCGAAACTGTTTAGTGAGCTCTCCCCTAAATGACAAACTAATGAAGGCAATTGTTAAATATATTTAATAAAAATACGTTTTAACTTTACTTCAAAGCCAAAAGGGTGGTAAGTGTACCTCTGGAAGTAGAGAAGAAAGCTGACCCAGGATGTGAGGATAGCCACAGCTCCAGCCTCCCATTGCCATGTATTTTCTACATTGAGGCACATGGGAATAACAAAGACCAAAGAGCTTATGGCTGAGGTCCAGTCAGCAGGGTTAGAATAGTCCGTGAAGTAATTTATTCGCTTTAATGTGAAAGACAGAAGGGGTTAAATAAAGTCACCTTTTGGTTCCAAACATAGCGCAATTTGAATACCTTACCCAGAGGCAAAAACACAGAACAATACATGCAAAAACAGAGTGATGTTTTGATAAGTAAATCACTTGGCTGTAAGGCATACAGTATATATAGCACTGCCTATTTAGTGTAAGGGAATCCCCAGTGTAAAGTTCAGTGTATCTGTACTTAACTGCACGTACATGACATTTTGAATGGTAAGGTTTGACTGCCCTCCACTGTCTCTGTAGTATTTTAAGTGATGCATATTACTGTACCTGCTGCGCCAACTGCACCAGCTCTTTGCAAATGGAGTACACATTCATGACCAGCACCATGAGTATACAGACTGAGATGAGATATTTTTGCTGGAGAGAGAAAGAAAGAGTCCTTATGACATTATCACCAAATGAATCACAGCCAACATTTACATAACAAGTGTATCACTTTCAGTATTAGAGAGATTAAATACATTTTTCAGTTAATAACACTCTCTCAGTATTTTTTGAGTGTATATTTCCAGGAACAAAACCCTTTAGTATGTCATCGAAAAAGAGCAGGTAAAGATTTTCCTAACATAATGGACTATTTACTTAAAATTGTATTCTGTCAAATAGATTGCTGATGGATATATACAATTCTGAAAACAATACTCATTTGAAATTAGATTTTTGGCAGCGTGTGTTTTTTGGTCTGTACGTATTCCCCTTGCACAACAATTGATGATATTAATGCCAACACCAAACAGCATGTCATTGTTCAGAAGATAAATTGTAATATGCATACATGACTAGCCATACTTCAGCTTATGGACATTATAACCTTGAAGGTAATGAATACCTGAAAAGCTAATCAAAGCCATTGAGTTCATAATGACACCCACTAAATTAAGTAATGGGACAAGTGCAAGGTTATAACCAGGGGAAGGCACAGGACGATTATGAAAGTGATTTTAAATGATAGTCTGTATAATTAACCTGTCAATGCGTAACGAGTTATGCTAATAATAAAATAAGAACCATGGGTTATTGTGACCTGGCACTAACTGGTGACAAATAAGACCAGAGGTGGATAAAAGCACAGAGATGAAATCATTAACAGCTAGATGCTCCCATGTGTTTTGACAGCAGTGAAGTGTAGTAATGCATTTAGAGGACAGCTGTTGGGTAAACTGCCAGATATGCCAAGACATACAATATTCACAATCTTTTGGAGTGTGATATGATTTTTTACATTGTGCCTCTTTTTTAAACATAAACATAAACATAAACGTTGTGTGGCTACTTGTGGCTTGGATATTTAAAGAGGTCAGCCGTGTTTGATTTATTATTGGTTCTCTGTTAATAAATAACACAATCTACATTGTGTTTACTCAACATGCCTCTTCTTTACAAGACTCCAGAGAGTTGTGAATAGAAGCTCTCTACCTCTCTGAAAGATACGGGCACCATGACGACAGACGTGCCATTGGTGAAGATGGTCTGGCTTGGTCTCAGATTAAGAATGAGGAACGTGAGGGGCAACAAGCCGAGCAGATAGACAGCCAGGTTGAGCAAATGAACTTTGCTTCCGTACGCCTTCCTGAGTTAAAGTAAATATTATGAAGTTCAATAGCATCACTACAGACCAAGTACGCAAAACACATAAAGCAAAAGAAAGTTCAGGTGCTCAATGATGGGGCCTAGCTGTATAATTCATTGAGGTCTTTAAATGAGGTTTAGAATTGTTAAAATTTAATTTCTTATGGGTCTTGTTTTCAGTACAGAGACACTGTCATGCTGAAACATCGAATGGAGCTACACAAACTGTTGCCATTTTTTGAGACATTATTTTAAGATTTCTCTTCACTGGTTTTACTGAAATAGCCACACCTGTTAATTGGAAAGAGGTGTGTGCATACTTTTGGTCACCTAAATTCTTATACAGCATAGCCACTGATGAGCAAGACCGTAGGGTCTATCTGAAAGGGTTTAAAAGTGTTTCTTAAACATACCACTTCATCTCCAGGTATTTTTGGCTCACGGGGTGAGTAAGAAGCTCCAGTCTGTTGTACCGCACCATGGCCTATAGGCACAATAGCACAATGATTTATTATTACACCATTTTAGAAAGCCAAATTAATCACACCTTTGTAGAAGTGTTAGAGGACATACAGGGGCTGGTTGTCACGTGGGAGAGTTCTTCTCAGTAGCTATAAGGTTTGCGAGGATTTTAATTGTTGGTTTAAAACTGTCTAACAAAGTATGTAAATCATAAAAGTGTGACATCTATCATCGATCTACTCTGCAAACCAATTTCAAATGAGCAGCACAAAAAAAACATGAGCTTCGTGGTTCTGTGTGGCTATAACTACGATGTATTGAAAGTTAGCCAAACGTTGTGCTGCTCCTGGGTGGACAAAACTAGTGTAGTATCTCTGCATGGCTTTTAGAAGAGAAGATTGGCCATAACTCTGATAAACAACAGTGTAAAGTGCCATTTTTTTTTAACTGTAAGCTCAGTGGAAATAGGCTGTTGACTTTTCATCAGCACTGTGGTTTCAATTGACTCTGTAAGAGCATCTTTTGACTATGATAAACTACCGACACACAGCATTTCAGCCTAAGTTGTCACTGTCATCCATTACAAAGCATGTATATATATATATATTACACATCCCACACGTGGGTCCTTTGACATTTATGTCCTATGAAAAGATGTTAGCCAATCATAATCAATGGGCGCTGACAGACGTCTTAAAGGAGAAGCTGCACCAAAACTGCAAATTTTACCCAGAAGGCCAGAGAAGTCCGAGGTGGAAAACAGCCATGCATTTACATCATCTGTACTAGTAGCATATAAAGGCACTTACATTTAGAGCTGCCAGTGGTTGAAATTTCATATTTTCGTCTGTCTTAGCAAACTTCTTCAAATATACAGGTGCTTGTAGCCACTGAAAATCATACGTCATCTGCCAACAGCATTGAATATTTACATTTAGTTCTGAACATCCAATGAACTTCAATAATGCTTCTAATCATTAAAAGTATAGCTTACATGGTACTCTGGGCTGTTGGCATCATGGTCTGACTCTTCAATGCACTGGTCCAGAAGGTGCTGTTCAGAGAAAGAAGTTTTAGTTCACAGAATCATATCAATAAGGGCAGCCATTTTTATTTGGTTTTTTTTGACAGACCTTGAAAGACTCAGGGAGGATCTCTATGATGTCCATGACCACACAACGGGATGTAGGGCCTGGTCTAAATGATGTCAGTGCCTCACTACACCTGCAAGTGAATTAATATCATTTGGTCAACCACTGGCAAACGGAGAGGAAGAAAAAATATGGATTTTTGAAAACAATAAATACATATTTAAAGAGTGATTTGTGATATTTTAATTTCTAAGCACAAAAATTTCAAAATGAATGATCTGAATGTGTTCTTTAAAGCTGCAAGACATAGCTGTTTTAGTTAAGAAAGAAAAGAAAACAGGTAAATTGAACAAGCACATAACAGATCACTGTAAACATAAATCTCCTTTAGGTCACCCTCATTTGCAATGTTAAGTTTACAGTAATGATTTGTAGCATTCCTGTAGCTCATCTGGTTGAGCATTGCATTACCAATGCAAAAGTTGTGGGTTCAATTCCCAGGAAACACACATACTGATATAGAATGCATATGATGATGTACTGCAAGGCACTTTGGATAAAAGTGTCTTTTGTCAAATGTAGTATGTAGAATGTGAGCTGCCAGTTATGATTTCATGGGAATTGTCAGTTTGACTTCATTTGTCTGCATGGTTATGTCATCTTTGTAAATAGAAAGGAGGAGGCAGAGTTGCTCTTTTGCGCGTGTGGTTGCAGAGGATGTTGCCATTTGAAGATTGTCCTTCCAGCAGCTGCCTAGAATTTAGGCAGAACTTCTGCAAAAACCTCTGCAAGCAACTTGCAATTCTATGTTTCAAACAGAGATGGCGATAGAAAGGCAACAGTTATGGATTGCAGGATACTATTGCGGGCTTGTTTTGGCAGAAACTCAAGGCACTACATATATACGAAAGGTGGAGGTCTTGATTTCAGGTGTCTCCTTACCTTTCGCTTTCGATGGTGGCGTTCACAACTTCTTTTCTCTCGTTGCGTACAGCCTCGTGAAGAAAAGAGCTGTCAGCGTTGTTGACAGTGATTTCAGCTCCTCTGTCCAATAACAATATTACAGCCCCAACGTGACCCGCTTGGGCAGCTATATGCAGGGCTGTGTTCTGGTAAAAGAAACTGTACGTTTCAGTTCATCATAAATGACAACTGTATCTATCATAGGTTTTCACTTTGCCTTCACATTTGAATTACGTGACAAACTTGCAATTTTATGTTTCAAATAGAGATGGTAATAGAGAGGCAAAAGTTACAGATTGTGGGATACTATTGTGGGCTTGTTTTGGAAAGTGTTTCTTAGGTGTTTCTCATGAGAAAACAGACCCATATATCTTCAAATCAGTCTCATCTAAGGTTTCAAAAGAGATCTTCGCATTCTATACGCCTCATGTATTTCAACAATTTGTGTCATTTCCTATTCCTCCCAAAGAAAAACAACTGAGACAAAGTTATCATATCTGATATGTGACATAAGTATCCTAAGCTTTTAAGAAAAAACCTCTGAACAATACAATTCCTGCTGTAGGTATGACAACGTGCAATTTGTATGGACAAGTTATATGCCTTTTTTCTAGAAGTGTTTTTTAGACTTGTTCTTTTAGAAGTGTTCTTTGTTTTTGTGGTTTAGGGATTGTGTTCTGATTAAAACTGATTGTGCTCTTTAGTCAACACAGATTTAGGATTTGGACTACCTACCCCATCCTCATTCGTCCCATCCAGCAGTTTAACATTGGCCGCCAGGAGGATTTTCATTGTCTGCGTGTATCCCTCAGCCGCAGCATGATGTAAACAAGACCAGCCTTTGTAATCGCTAGAGATTAAAACAAACATCATGATGGAACGTCTGGAATGATGGAACGTCTGGAATGATGGAACTCACAACTGATTTTTACCAAGTTCCCTCTTACAAATAAGTTTAAATTTTAGCTTTTGAGATTGTAGCCCAATCCTGTGAAGCAAATCAAACAAGAGCTAACTATAGCCCAACTTAGTCAAACTCTTACCTGAAGGTAACTGGGGGTGTACGTTTTGCAATTCCGAACAGAATTGTTTTCAAAAAGGTTACACAAACGCTTTTCCATCCTACCTTTGAAAGAGAGCACCTCTCCTGAGCAGCAGATTCACAACTTGAGTGTGTCCACCCCTTGAAGCGAGATGGAGGGGCGTGAGACCCTTATCATCCCCCTCGTTCAGCATCTTGGAGTCTGTGAGCTTTTCCAACAGCCTGTGGCATGTGTTTATACGCCCATATCTGACATAGAAATGATAAAAATACTCAGACTTTCAGACTTTCTTATAGCTCCACTGGTAAAGCATAAGGTCATAGGTTTGATTCCCTGGGAATATTAATCAAATACAAAGCTTAAAAGCCTGGAAAATCACCTGCCAAATGTAAATTCTCTTAAACTACCTTTAATATGCTATTGTAGGTAAAAAAAAATCACATGATGAGTTATAAAGTATATAAGAAAAATGTATGTAATGTAACGTTAAATGTAATGTAATGTTGATAATATTTATATTAAACAAATTACTATGCAACCAAAGTTCTCACTCTGCAGCAAAGTGAAGAGCAGATTTCTTCTCCCGTGACTTGTGAGCCAAAGAGATATTGAGACTCAGCATGTTTTTGACCGAGTCATGGATGCCAAGTTTGCAGGCGTAGTGCAGAGGAGTGCAGCCCTCAACATCCTCATCAGACAACATTTCCTTCACTGCATTACTCTGGAGGAGGCAATGGACTCTTAGAACTATATACAGTATAAACGCATACATTTAAAATGGTATATTATGTAATCTGGCATAGCACAGGGTCACTTGGACTTTATTGGCATCTAAGGACATTTTATTGGTAGACTTTCTCTCAACAAGAACCCAAACAAAGAAAAGCTCTGTTCTGAATCCGATATACCGAAACTGATATTCTTATTTTCACACCTGTAGGATTGTGTCAGGCAGATTTTTCAGCCCTTTTGGTTGAAGAGTGGCAAAATGGAGGAAGTTGCGACCTGCTTTATCTTTGATTTTGAAATCTGCACCTTTATCCAATAAATAAATAAATTAAAAGTTAAAACATCTAGAAAGATATGCAGAAACATGCAAGTCATATCTCTGCAGAAACACATTTCTTGCTGGTCTTAGCTAGACTTCAGGCTTGTTTGTGTTACGGTGGAGGCTCCAGCCTCATCTCCACCGCGCCACCAGAGGGAACCATCACCAGAAGACTAACCGGGCCCATTCGAACTACAACTCCCATGATGCACTTACCTGGAGCCTGATTACTTCCTGTTTTCACCATTCAACTTTTCACCATTCCCCATATAAACCAGACATTTTCAGTCAATCTTTGCGAAATCTTGATTTGCCTTGAACGTCATTACTGAGCGGGTTTCCCCTGTCTAGTCTCTGTTGGTTTATTGTGTATGATCTGTATTGTTTCTCGTTATCGATTGTTTGCCGCCTGCCCTTGTGTTTTGAATTGTCTTACCTTGTTTGATCGTTTACGAGCTAAGACCAGCAAACCAGCTTGGACTAGTTTAAGAGGCTTTTTCAACAGTTTTGGAGCTGATATGATGACAATGGCAATTTCAAGAAATGTAATTAATAATTGGAAGACTCTTAAAAGATCCTTAACATAGGCATCAGTTCACTAATAGAGGTATTATGTCGTCCTTTCAAATCATAATGATACGGTGCATTACCTTTTGACAGTAAAAATACTACCATTCTCCAAGCACCACAGCTGGCTGCCAGCAGCAGAGGCGACAGTCCATTGCAGTCAATGCAGTCAATTTCCGCTCCCTGTTCCAAGACAAATGAAAACCAATGACAGTGAATTAGTGTCTGCATCGTGGGACAATAAGATGATGAGACACAGGATGGCATAATATTTCTCTTATCAAAAGACCCTTTCAAGCATTTTATTGACTTGAAGGTTTGCAGGGTGCATATATATATAGCAGAATAAAGGCTTGAGTATTGGATGGTTTCACGACATATTTTACAGCAGAGAAACCCATTCAAACCCTTTTACCTTTGAAACCAGATATTCAGCCAATTCTACGTGATCAAACAACGTGGCCCTAAATGAGGAAGTAAAGCAAAAGCCATTGTTAATCACTGACAAATTGAAATGAATAAAATATGTAAACAATAAACTAGCCTTATATTGCAAAGTCAACCTAAAATCTGATATTTCACAATGATTTCTTGTACTCTGCGATACAGTGAGGATATATGAAGTGCAATGGATTTTTAAGAGCACTTTTATTGTGTTCCTTCTTTGTTCCTATCATGCCCGTATACACAGAGCACTCCTACTATAGCTATGACTCTTTTAATGACTATAATTGTCAATAAACCTCACACACTGTCTGCTGTGGTCGCTTTAGAGTGTCTTCTGGTGAGCAGCATGGCGTCACACTGACCTGTGTAAGGGTGTGTGGTTGGCTCCATCTCTGATGTTGATAATGTCTTCCACTCTGTTGTAAGAAGAAAGCATGACTTTGACAGCCTCTGCAGCACCCTGAGTGCAGGCAAAGTGGAGGGCTGTGGATTTGTCACACTGAAAAACAATAAAGTCATTGAGACATTGAGACATTGAGATGGAAACCACAGACATTGAGATGGAAACCAGCTATTAGCCTGACATGAGCAGAAGAGGCAAGGTGGGGTAATGCAAGAGGGGCGCAATCTCTCAGCTGCTCTGTACCAGTCACGCAACTCATTAATGAGAGAGAACCATGAATTGCTGTGCCAATGGACAGCACGGCCAAGCTCAGTTATAGATGTAAGTGGCTGCAATTTGTATCAGTTTAACTATCTGAAGCTATTACTGAACACATAAACCCTGCGGCTGTGAACCGAGGACGACAAATAGGGTATGCGTCATATGTTTGTGTCTGTGTGGTGGAGGACTTCCAACAGGATCAAGAGTCATTTAGGCTGTCTATTGAAGGAAATATAAACGTTATTTATTCATCACTAGGGTTGCCTAATGTATAGGGCTATATGTAATATGTACATCTGCTTCACTTTATTCAATCACTTTATTTAAAAATATGGTACAAAAACCTAAAGCCTATATATAATATATAACTATTAGGTACTTAAAGTATTACTGCTATAAGAGTGTTACACATTACACATTTAAAATGCACTATAATGAAAACCTAAAGTATTTTAACAGCACATTATATTTTGCAATATAGATTTGAACGAAGCAGCATAAAATAAAAGACTATTTTTTACCCATTGTAACAAAAAGTTTGTTGGGTTCCACATGCAGTGACAGGCAGACAAATGACAGTAAATATATTCAGTAAATCTGCCTGAATCCAGATGATGTAGCAGTTTACAGTCTGGGATTTGTGTTCAGTGTAAATTAATCACCGTTTGGAATCAGTGTGGTTCCCCGGTCATGTAAATTAGATTCTATGATGAAGTTTGTAACAGTTCTCAAAGTCTGTTTTTTAGGCTGTTAGCTGTTTATCTAATTCACTTCTATTGAAGTAAATATCCAATCTAACCTTCTGTTCAGAGCTAAAACACAAGTGTTAAATTTGTCAATCACTTCAGTGACTGAATGTAAAGTCTATATATTCAAAATAATATTTTTAGATTATAGTTGCTGAGAAAGTAGTTACCTGTTGCTGATCCACTCTGGCTCCTTTAGCAATGCAAAGCTTGATTACCTCTATGTTCCCCCCACGCACAGCCAGATGAAGAGGGCTGCTTTTGGTCTTGTCCAAATAATTAATGTGCACTAAAGTGGAAATACCCATCTCTTCCCCTTGAGAGATGGAGAAAGAGGCTGATAATCTGAATAATAATAATTTTGTAAATGACAAAATAATCTATTGTGAAGGGCTTGTCTGTTATGGAAATGTTTTTTTTTGTCACATGACGACAACATGGCAACCTTACACTCAAACAAAATCATTATCTTTCTAAGTATTAGAAGCTGTAATATTTTATAATAAAATTGCTCCACTGCTTTTATAAAAGAAATAATGGAACTGTCTCCAAAGATAGTTCTTTTTTTGTATGGAATTTCTGTTTAATGCAATTTCAAATAACTTATTAGATCTAAAAAATGCGTCACAATGTTAAATGAGTGTCACATCATTGTTCCTCACCCAGATGAATAGAAAGACAGACAGACATCATCAAATAGTTCTGTCACACTCCTCAATCACAGTCACAGCATGACGGTTTATTTAGCTTTGACACCACACACTGGTAAATACATTCCATAATGCTAAAGGTTGTCAGTCATATGTGACATGTTTATCCTTTGATCTGTTTTGACTATTTAACTACTTTACATTTAAAATCCATTTACCTGCAAATGTATGACTGTAATGTACATGAAATGTACATTACAAATATTTATATCTGAAACAGTACTTCTGGAAGCTCAAGAATGTTTAAAGTCTGCCTACACATTATGGTAAATAGGCTGGAAATGGTTTTGTCGTAGTGAACTGGTGGAAAATGAATGAATACTAAACGAATACTAAACGTACCAATTTTTAGAACCAGTTCCATAGCTTCTTTGGCACCTGCAAAAGCAACCGTATGGATGACGTAGTGACCCAGTTTGTTCTGCCGACACATTTCTGCACCGTGTTTGAACTGTCGGCAAAGAACAGAACCACTCTTATTCCGCAATATGAAAGACTGAGTATTTTGTTTTGCATGCCTAGTTTGCATGCTAACAATTGATTTGTGTTGCCCTGAAAGTATTCAGTACTTACCAGAGCCTGGAGAGCTTGGCAGTTATTGCTGGAGCATGCCAGCATTGAGGGGGTGTTTCCCAGGTCCCCCTCCAAATTGGCATCTGTTTTATCACAGGACAGGAGTACCTGTGCCAAAAAAAGAAACATATGACCATAAATATCATTTCAAGTGTCCTCATTCAATTTAATGTCCAGCATTTTTCCCTGACAACGAGCACATTTTTCATCCAAGGATTTTAAAGTTTTAAGCTGAGAAAGGACATATGGAACTGGATCAATATCCCTTGAATATTGATCAAAATCCCAGAATAACATACCAATATCAAACTATCCTACCCTATACCATAAACAAAAGTGACCCTAAAAAAAGAGAGAAATAACATGTTGGTAAAAAGGTATACAAGCCCCTAACCTAGTCGCAGATCTAAATTTAATATTGACAATAAACCAAATCCTAAAATCTGATTGGCTGACAGAAATGTTGATCCAGCAACACATCTTACTTGGGAATAATCATGGGTACCATTAGGGCTGGGCGGTATGACCAAAATTTTATTTCACGGTATGAGAAATTTTATTTCACGGTAACGATATCTTTCACGATATAGTTTTTTATATAGGTAGTTATTCCAGAAAATGAACAAAAGGGCTTTATATAATAAATAAGCTTGAATATTTAAGAAAAGAAAAGGACTTGATCTTATTTGATTATTTTGTATTTTATTTTTAACTTTATAAATATA
>JAZGTJ010001117.1:0-64778 GCA_036877575.1 Botia almorhae | reverse complement strand
ACACATCAAACTACACTCACAAAATTCTCTGTTGTATCTGACCCGTGCCGTAAGCTCGTCCATCTTATTGTCCAGTGACCTCACGTTGCCCATAACAACGGACAGGAGATTTGGTTTGTACCGTCTTCTCCGCTGCTCACCTGACAATTTCCCATTCCTCGTTCTTTTCCCTCACACCTTTGCTCCTCCACGGCAGCCTCTCTTGGTACTCCCCCTCCGTAACTCCGCGGGGATATGAGCTGTGCTCCGGAGTATCCTGCCTCAGCGAGATCAGCTGATCGCGGGTGTAAACAAAAACCGGATCGCTGCCGCTAGCTGCGTTAGCAGCGTGCGGCAAGCTCAAACAAAGAGCAGTAAACAAAAGAAACGCAGAAATAACTCTCTCTACCCGCATGTTTAGAGAGGGCACAGCTTACTAATACTAATAAACTAAAACACTGGTTGAAAAATAAAGACAACAGATTAAAAACACTAAAATACTAAGACGAGACACGGAGCAGTCAAAACATGCTGCAGCAAGCTCGCGCCTGCGCACTAAAAAAAAAAAAAAAAGTACACGGTCCACAGTGGCTGCGATTCATTATTGGCCAGCAGCTGACCTTATATGTGACAAAGAACAATTTAAATGTGGTAGATGGAAAAAGGAATAATGTAGCTTTACATGACCATTTTTCACCCACTTTCTGACCTAAAGCTTTTATTTTGCTGTACATTTAAGACTTCTGTATGTAAATGATCTCTGTTATGATTAGCTAACATTGCATATTGGCATAGTTCATACTGACCAATTCATTCTTGATGTATGTACTTTATGTTTTCTGTAAATCCAAAGTAAGCACAGGACAAGCTGTTTACACAGGATGTGATTCACGTTTAAAACCTGGACTCTTGATGCAGAATTCATAATGCAGGGTACTGACAAACAGTGAGATGCATGTGTCTGCGGGTGTACATAGATTAACAAAAGGCAAATGTCCCATCATAAATACACAAACACGTGGTGTTTGAACGGGCCATTAAGCCTACTTTAGACAGATTACAGTCTCATTCGAATGGATTGCACTGGATTGTAGGCCAGAGACTTCTGTTCAATTTTATGGAAGTAAAACTTTACAATGCTTTCATCTGCCACAATAATGAAATATTTTTTAAACTGTCTGTAGTATTTCTTAGAAACTCTAAGATATATATAAATATGTGTGTGTAGTTTTTAAATTGCCTTTCTCTAAAAACTTTGCATTTAATGACATTGTAAATTCAAAACTTTTAAAACTGACACTGCTACTATACATTGCTCCCCGGACACAGCAGTGCTGCCCACTGCTTCAAAGCCCAGTGCTTCTTAATTCACTTAATTACCTCATGGTTATGATGTCATAACCATTTCAGGAACAAATAGTTTTCACAAAGTCGTGTTTGGCAGGGAGTAAGCCTATAGTTTCCATGCAATACGACCCCGTAACGCACTATTAGTTATTACATCTCAAAAATCACATTGTGAACACTCATTTCAACTAGCTGATTATTACAGATGATCTCAGTGGCAGCTCACCTCCAGTGTGCATGAACACAGGTCATGTAGTTGGTGTGTTTGAACAGAGACACTCAACCTGTGTCCTTCATCTGCAGCGCCTATTGTCATGATTTATGGGGGGGCTGTGTCTCCGAGCTAAAATTAGCCACTCTGTCTCTGCGTCTGCCATGCTCAAGAAAGCAGTGGGAGGAACATGCCATACGGCTGCCATTGATCAGGCCGATAGCTCGGAGCACACACTACACACTCAACATTCACCATGACCCACTCACAAATATTCACAAGAAAATAACCTTTAGTATTCACAAAAAATGATGAAACAGCCTGTTTTTGGGGTCTTGGCGCGTTGCGCGTTGCATTATTTAGTATATGAGATATTTAAATGCATTTGTATGCGCCGAAAACACAGAGGTGATGATGTTCACTGACGTAAACTTCCTGCTCTAGAATACCCACAGGCATCATTATTCAGTCTATGAACGTCAAGCATACTGGTGTTTTGGTTATTTCAGCATCTATTTAACTTTTTATTTCTCCACTTTCTATGCGTAAGA
This sequence comes from Botia almorhae, assembly GCA_036877575.1. NCBI lineage: Eukaryota > Metazoa > Chordata > Actinopteri > Cypriniformes > Botiidae > Botia > Botia almorhae. The sequence goes on along the minus strand of JAZGTJ010001117.1, from coordinate 62,690 downwards.
ATTGGCTGCTGTGCAGCACAACATGAGTTCTTGAACTGAACACATTTTTCTTGCTCCTGAATTGGCAATAGAGAATGGCTGATGAATTTGTTTAGAGAGAGGGATGATGTAAGGCAGCCATCTTGGTATAGGTTCATTAGTTGCCATGTTTTATTAAAATTACTTTTTATGGTTCTGTGACTTTCCTGCATTAAAATATGAAGATTTTACACACAGTAGAGACAGAACCGCTTTGCATGCATCAGCCTCACCAAAAACATACCAAAGTTTTAGAAGTTGATTTCCATAACAAAATGTAATATACAATAAATAAATGTAAATCATTTATTGCTTTTGTTTTAGTTTAAGAAAAAAAAACATTAACATCAAGTCAGAGAACACTGTTGTATGGGCCAGTGCAACATTTACATTATATTCCCAAAGTTGGGTTACTCTGAAAGTTCAATATACTGTATACATAAAATAATTTGTTTCTCATTATAGGAGCTGAATGTGCGCCAGCTCACGCTGTCCACAGACAAGGACAAGTATGGAATTCGTCTGAGGGCCGAACCCGATCACATGGTGCTGGGCAAACGGCTGAAAGGAGCCTTCAAATCAGTTACTGCATCCATCAAAGAGCTGAAGAGTGAACAACTGGAGGCCTTCCAGAGGACAGGCATGTATCACTCCTGAATTTATATAACATCCAACAAATTTCTTTAGTACTGCTGCCAACATCAGTGTAGAGCCTGAAAACTGTCATAAAGCACTTACATGTTAAATTGCCTAATTACAATTTGTGGCACAGCCTATTGGTTACAGACCTGAGCTGATAGCTGAAAGTTAAGTTCAAACACCACAGGAGTCAAGTTTTAACCATTGTGTCCATGATTTAACCTTAACAGCAGAGGTTACTGCGATCAATCAGTGTAATAAATATACTGTACATCAGCAAAGTGAATAATTGGAAATTGATACCACATGCATTACAGTAATGAGATGGAAACTGTTACAATGCAATATTATATATACTGTATATGTATATATACATTATATACTGTATATACATAATATATACAGAATGATTTGTTATGCAGTACATAAAGTATGTAAATGTTGATGACGTGAATCAAATCGTGTGAAATCAGTCCAGGTGTCCACTGTTGGTATAAGAAGGATTGTTAAAGTAAATGTTTGTAGTAGTGTAAACACTTCAGCTGTTCAGAGACAGGACCACATCATCTAGATTTCTTTCTAATAATAACCGCATTTCTGTTAAACTATCATCAGAAAGAGAAACCTGTGTCTTGTCTTTAACATGCAGAAAAAGTTTCAGCACCGGGACCTTTGATGTTCCCGTCGTGTAGGCATCAGTTTTCTGGGTCTGAAGTGGGTGGTGTAAGCTGTTACCTGTGCATTTGCGAGCAGTACACCCTGGGCATCGGGGGGAAAGAGCTAAGCCAAGCATGCAAATATCAGATTAGAATTCAAAGATCTGATAGTCGAGCTTCACGCTTACCCTTCAAAAGCATTTTCATGCCTTTTATATATAACATTGATGCTTTAATCTCCGGAAAGCTGGATAAGACCAGGAAATTGGGCTGGAATAGATCAGACATGGATAAAAGCCTGGTTTGGCACACAAAGGTGGTGTAAGATGACCGTTCATGCGAGTAGTTTGGGAGCTGAGGAAGGGAACAGAGAGAACAAACCCTCTGGAGCATCCCAGAGCCAATCGTTGCTCCGCAATTTCTGGGTCAACACCAGTGTGGTCTACATAATGTCTGCATAACACTCAAAGAAGCAACAGTATGTGTTTGCACTACGTTTTTGCTTAGTGGCAGTTACTATTTTGTTGTAGATTGTTCTAAACCAGTCACCTGATGATGCTGAAGGCACAGTATAATGACCTAATGACAATGCTGATTGGTTGAAGAATTGAATTGGTTGATTTGGAATGAAGATTTTCACTTATAACTACGACCCTTCACATAACACTAAACACTTAACCCTGTGTGAGATTTTTATGTTTTTATTTAATCATGTGGCAAAAAGAAAGACCTTTGACCTTCTGTGTTGTTAATGGCACTTTTTTTAATTAAGTCTAGTGAAATGTTGGCACTATCACTTTGTAGCTAGAGATGCTACACTTTTTAGCTTATGCTTGCAGAAGCTAAAGTCCACCCTTGACAATGACCCTGCCTCATTCCCCAGTTCATTCCCCAAGGGTAATCGGTAGACCAAAGTTGTCTGGCCGTTAGGTCTCCAAAAAGCCTTGAGGAGGCATGATTAACATCTCACTGTATCTTTAAACAATTATACATCACATCAAAATAATCAAATCATTTCAGAGTTGCACTGTATTGTTGAGTACGGAATCATAATAGATTTTAATCATTTAGGAATAATATGTAGAAAATAAACTTTTCAGGGTCAATTGTTGTGGATGGTCATGAGCTACACGAGGAGGATCTGCGTCTGATGTACACCTTTGATCAGACCTCTGGAACATCTTCACAGTATGAGGCCCATTCAGATGCACAGGTACCGATTCTGCATATACTCTTCACAATGTGATTAACTACATATATCTGTGGTTGTTTTGATGAGATATGGTTTGTTTTACAAGGTCCTGGTTCTTCTCGACATCACCCCGGATCAGTCTATGGTAGATGAGGGTGTGGCTCGTGAGGTCATAAACCGCATTCAGAAACTGCGTAAGAAGGTGAGCATGGCTAAAACTAATTAAATGATGTCCAGGTCCCATTTCACTCCAAAACTAAAGAATAAATAGAAAATAATATTTTGTGCAATGAACCCTTGTTTTGGAACCACTGTTTTTTGTGACCACATTTACATGACAAAAAGTCGACAATTAAACCCTTTCCTGTATTTTGTGGACAAAAGTGTTGTGATGCATTTTAAGGAGAGCATCCAACAAGAAAGAAATGTTGGACAGATTCCCTTTATTAATTGTAATTTGTATTAATCTGGATTGGATGCTGAAAAGTGGGTGTTCTAAAGTAGAATGGAATTGGCTCGGCTTTGAAGTAAAACTAATACTTGAGCTAAATTGAATTTTAATTCAGCAACTAAGTGGGATAGTGGCAGCTCATCTTTTTATGTGGCTGCTGGAAGGATGCAACATACTGTACAGCAATAGGGCACAACACAACAATTGTCTAACAGGATGTCTAACTTTGTATTGTAGTTGTGCTGTTGTTATACATACATGGTGTGTTCGCATACAGGAACAACATAACAATAAGGTCACAATATAACCAGGAACATGCATAAAGCAAATAAGGTTAGTTTTAAATTCGTGGTGACTGTAAACACTTTTTCAACAAAATTCTCATTATTGTAATTGTAAATTGTAAATAGTTCTCGTGGTTAGGGGTTAGGTTAATTAATTAATTTTTTTATGGTAATTTTTAATTGGACTACAGTGAATAAAATATAATGCAATGATTTTTATGCATTTTGATAATAGAAATTGCTTTAAAAATATACCTTGCATTTTTTATGTAGGTTTTTTTTTTGTTTCTTTTGATTTTGGATTTTAAGTATTATCCAGACATTGATGCACAGGTTTTGTAAGATTCACTGTTAAATTGTTACATTATGAAAGGTTTAGGTTTTTGCTGTCTTGCTGAGCTTGTTTTCTGAATTGTAGCAGCAGGACAGTCTCTCATCACAGGTCAGCTTTCACACCTCTGACGTCTCCTCCCATCATGTGTTTGTGTCTTTCTCTCTCGGGGGCGAGCTCACTTGTTTTTCCCAGGCTCAAGAGAGATGCTATTTGGAAAATCTTTCCACCCCAGAGTTCTGAGTGTGTTGAGCTGTAATTCTAACTTACAGAACTGCCATAATAAAGTTTAATTACCTGGAGTCTGCTTTAAGACAAACATTACTTTGAAGTTCTGTGGAAATCAGGAAAGGATTTCCTTCCCTCAATCCCCCTTTTGCTTTTTCACCCCTCTTTTCTCTTAATAAACGGTTTTCCATTCCACAAGCGGTGAGGGGGAGGGGTTTGTGGATGCCTGCCAAGCCTGAATTCCACTCTTATTGAAAGTCTAAAAAAATCTAGGGGAATTTTCCATAAGAGGGAATTAATTTTTTAACGTTTCCTCAGATGAGTGGTGGTAACCAGGGGGCACGAGTATGCGAGGAAGGTTTATGAAAAAGCAGAAGCCATTGTATTTTTTTACCGATTGTTTAAAGGTACCGAATGCCCAAGCCAATATTTTCCATTACATGCTTGTCTGTTTTCTCATCACGTCTGCTTTTGGAAAAATGCACATGGTGGCATTTCCTAATACACTTTTACAAAAGTAAAAAGTGTTTCCTAGTACAAAAAATAGAGGCAGTGTCAATAGACCACACTTTAAAGTCAACATCACTGACACACACTTCTGGTCTTGTACACGATTCATTAAAGGATGTTCATTAGTGGGGAATCTTTTGTCAAAATGTAATGTTGTTGACATCATCTAGGCCGTGTGGTCACAAATAATCTTAACCAATAGCCAAATACCTATTGTTTTAGGCTGCTTTTCTAGGTAATCTGGCCAGTAAGTCAGCAATTTTATGCAAATAATTATGGTAATTAATGACAGATTTAAAAAAAAAAGAAGCGTTACCTTTGGGATACAGGGGTGCAGGTAAAAAAATAAATATGGCTGTCGCCAATGTTTCAGGAGATGAGTAACTGAAAACTTACATTTAAGTCTGGTTTGCATTATGGTAGGGAACTCCCATCTTTTAACAGTAATCAGTGGATGCAGTTAGGGCCCACCTTAACCTGGTTTCTCTTACCTTATATTTTCCATTTTGGAAATACACCACAATTTATTAGAAGTATAATGTATTACTATGCTGTTCCTTGTTGACTTTAAAACAAAGTGAAAAAAAGAAACAGGATTAAGAACTTATTTATTAAGAACTTAAATTTTTTTATATAAATATTCCACACAGCCACATTAACATGCCCAAAAATCTTTTGTCAGGGTCATCTGGTCCCGTCGGATGAAATCACAGTATATTACAGCAGTGAGCCTGCCGGTACATACCTGGATAAAGTCATCCAGACACATACTGACTTCATCTTGGCCACTACGAAGGCCCCACTTAAGCCCTATCCAGTGCCCAAGAATGCGAGTGTGATCGTACAAGAAAAAACTCAGGTGACTCATAGTTGCTTTAAAAATAGTTTTCCTGATCTAACAGTGTTTTGTGTGGCATTATTGGCCACAGTGGGTCTTTTCATGTTTTTAGCCTTTTTTAATATAGAACATTTAAACTGTAATTTGTTTCTGTTTAAAGGCTGGTAGTTGTTGGAGACATGTTTGCATTGTTGCTAACCCGAGTTCTTGTCCCAACTCGAGGTCCTTTCCTGATCCTATTCCCCTCTGTCCTCCCCTGTAACTTCCTGTCTGTATTTCATTGTCCTATCCAATAAATGCCCAAAATGTAACTTCAAAGGGCTGTTTTTTACATAGTTTAACTAATAGCATAGCATTTGAAAAGCTACTTTAAAGTTAAGCATGATCAGGTTTAATTTGTAATTGTTTCTCTTCTGTGCTAGTTGAAAGGATCAGATCTGGATTTAACTATCGTTAGAGGGGCGACTTTCTCCCGGGCTCCTCTGACCACTGCTGCCTGTGCTTACGTCAACCTCAAAATAACTCTTAAGGACAAACAGCAAGGTATGCCCGATCTCCCACACATACGAGACCATGGCCTTACATCAGCTGCTTTAATGAAATAAGACATGATTACAATTGTGCTCCAAAATATAAACAGATCCTCATTTGCACTGGTGGCCACATTCATTTGTCAATACGGCATCTTTTTACAGTTTAGTCTCATAGTAATGTAATGTCATTTGACCTTTCTGCAAGCCAGTGATGTTGAAACCATTGACGTACATTTCATTTTCATTGACGGTGTTTCTGTTTGTAAAGCCGTCGGACAGACACAGGTGGTTCTTATCCTGTCTGTGGTTCTCAATGGAGAGCTTTAAACAGACAATCATGACAAGCATTGTTGCAAGCTATGTTTACTGGTTTTTCCATGAATGATTTTTCTCAGAGGGTGTAGTTCTGCTGGAAAATCCAAAGGGTGATAACACGCTGGACCTGGATCGACTAAAGATTGTTTGCTGTACTGTTTTTGGACTGAACGGTGCTCCTGTGGCCATATTTAATGGGAAGACAGGTGAGATCTGGCTCCTAGATGCTTTACATCTGTAGATCACTAAACTGTTAAACAAAAACTACAATATTTTTAGCATAATTTCAACAATTTCAGTAAAAATTTGACAAAAATTTTAGAGTGGTTAGTGTTTGGTACGCAAACCTGATGCATGCCTCAATGACAGAAAATTTACCTCTCAATGACCTCTTTGTACAAAGGAGATAAGTCAATGTAAAAAATGTACTTGCATTTCAATTAGTGATTTGTTGAACTGTTCACTTCTGTCAACTTTTCTTGTGTTTAACATTTTTTAAAATCCTAAAACTTTCTTTAAAAAATTACCACGAATCTCCGTAAAGTAAAATTGGTAATGTCACCCTGAGATTTCAGTCAATCACTAAAAAAAGAGATTTTTTTAGTTCAGTATGTGCACAGTCCACAATAAGTTAAGTGGTCAACTGATGAGTTTTCCAATGGCCAGTACTGATGCCAGTATCCAGAAAGCGGGCTGTCTGAGAACCAGTATAATGCCAATATTTATATAATTCAAGTTATTGTAATAAACACAACATTTTTGTTTCCAATTTAACACAACATTTACTTAAAATCCACTACGAAAATGTTTATTGTTAACTGACATGGCTGTTATAGCCTAGGAAGTTTTTGGTCAAATATTGTCGCTATTTGACCAGCACAAATGCCTGTTTTCGGAGACAAAGCTCAGGTTTGAATCCAGTATGGTTCTGAGGTTCAGTCTGTACTCTTCCGACTCCTGAAATTCCCCCACGATAGCCTCTGTTCACACACACACACACACACACACACACACACACACACACACTTATTTCTTATGGGGACTTCCATAGACATAATGATTTTTATACTGTACACACTGTATATTCTATCCCCTCACCCAACCCTCACAGAAACATTTCTGCTTTTTTACATTTAAAAAAAGCATCATTTAGTATGTTTTATAATTCATATGTTTCCCTCGTGGGGACCACTTGCTTGTCCCCACAATGTAGGTGTATGTGACTTTTACCATCCTCGTGGGGACATGTGGTCCCAACAGTGGTAGAAAAACAAGTACACATACAGATACACCTCACTCGTCTCCCTCCACACACTGCACTTCTGCTCTCACGCTGCTCTCCTCCAGATCATTTTTTGCTGCAATGAGTGTTTTATACTGCAGTTACTTATATAGTCCCATATGCAGAGCCACAGTCTGCTGATGGAGTCCATCTTCGTGTGTTTAAATTAAGACAGAGAAGATCTGCAAAGACTGGAAGCTCCTAAAATCATCAGATTATCAATATCATAATTATTATAAATTCATCATACAATAACTCATTTATTTATTTATCAACCATTTGGTTGGTTTTGGTATTTGCTGTTTTATAAACGCAGTAAGCCATCTAGGGCCTTGACTTGATTTAGCCAGGATTAATTTTATTTTATTTTTTTACTTTAAGGCTGACATATACAGAGCCTTGCAAAAGTATTCATACCCCATGAACTTTTCCACATTTTGTCACATTACAACCACAAACTTAAATGTATTTTTTTATTTATGTAATAGACCAACACAAAGTAGCACATAATTGTGAAGTGGAACGAAAATGATACATGGTTTTCAAAATTTTAAGCAAATAAAAATCTGAAAAGTGTGGTGTGCATTTGTATTCAGCCCCCCTGCGTCAATACTTTGTAGAGCCACCTTTCGCTGCAATTACAGCTGCAAGTCTTTTGGGTTATGTTTCTACCAACTTTGCACATCTAGAGACTGAAATGTTTGCCCAATCTTCTTTGCAAAATAGCTCAAACTCAGGCAGATTGGATGGAGAGCATCTGTAAACAGCAATGTTTAAGTCTTGCCACAGATGCTCAATGGGATTTAGGTCTGGACTTTGACTGGGCCATTCTAACACATGAATATTCTTTGATCCAAACCATTCCATTGTAGCTCTGGTTGTATGTTTAAGCTCATTGTCTTGCTGGAAGGTGAATCTCCTTCACATGCTCAAGTCTTTTGCAGCCTCCAACAGGTTTTCTTCCAGGATTGCCCTGTATTTAGCTTCATCCATCTTCCCATCAACTCTGACCAGCTTCCCGGTCGCTGCTAAAGAAAAGCATCCCCACAGCATGGTGCTTCCACCACCATGTTTAACAGTGTTACTTTTCCGCCACACATAATGCTTTGCATTTAGGCCAAAAAGTTTAACTTTGGTCTCATCTGACCAAAGCACCTTCTTCTACATGTCTGCTGTGTCCCCTACATGGCTTGTGCAAACTGCAAATGGGATGACTTATGTCTTTCTTTTAACAATGGTTTTCTTCTTGCCATTCTTCCATAAAGGCCAGATTTGTGGAGTACACGACTTATAGTTGTCCTATGGACAGATTCTCTCACCTGAGCTGTGGCTTTCTGCAGCTCCTCCAGAGTGACCATGGGTCTCTTGGCTGCTTCTCTGACCAGTGCTCTCGGTCTGTTCCATTTTTGGATGATGAATTGAACAGTGCTCCTTGATGTTTAAAGCGTAGGATATTTTTTTTATAACCCAACCCTGCTTTAAACTTCTCCACAACTTTATCACTGACCTGTCTGGTGAGTTCCTTGGTTATCATGATGCTGTTTGTTCACGAGTGTGAACAAACAAACCACTGAGGCCTTCACAGAACAGGTGTATTTATACTGAGACTAAATTACACACAGGTTTTTTTTAGGGGTATCAGAGTACAGGGGGCTGAATACAAATGCACACCACCCTTTTTTAGATTTTTATTTGCTTAAAATAAAAAAAAAAAACGTATATTGTTTTCGTTTCACTTTACAATTATGTGCTACTGGTCTATCACATAAAATCTCAATAAAATACATTTAAGTTTGTTTGTAAGGTGACAAAATGTGAAGAAGTTCAAAGGGTATTAATACTTGCAAGGCACTGTAGACAATTTAACTGTGTATGAACATTTTATTCATTTTTTGGGAATATTTACCAGAATCGATGAATTAGTCCACACATATCAACTCTGTCATTATTTTGGAATAGCAGCTTAGTTTCAATTAGATCAGATGAACTTGTGTGTTAGAGATTATTTATTTGGCCATCTGTCTTTGTTTGCAGTTTTGGAACAGTTGAGTATGTTTTCAATTAGATCATTGCTCCATAAACTGACTGAAATACTGTCACTATTTAGTCATGTGCACACTCACCGTGTGTGTGTGTTTGGTATTCAGTGTGCGCTCTCTTAAATTCAGACCAGTGACATCAGATTTTTTCCCACACTTAGTCTGTCTTTTCTGGAGCTTTTTCAAAGGAAAACTAAAGGAAATAGTTCACCCAGAAATGAGAATTGTCAATTTTTACTTATCCTCATGTTGTTCCAAGCCCGTATGCTGTTATTTTTTCTTTGAAGCACAAAACAAGAATAAAAAAATCTCATTATGTTCCAGGTCTTCTGGAATGCCTTGTGATAGCTTTGTGTGAGGAATAGATCAACATTTTCATTGTTATTTGCTCTATAGTCAAACCATTCGTACAGTTGTGGCTCCCAAAACGGCACAGACTAGACGTCAATAGCAATCAGGTGTCATTGGCTCGCATGTGTCTCATGAGTAAATGTCATGACATCAAACCTGTACAACTCAGATGTAGGTTGGACAAAGGCTTTGCTAGTGTAATATAATTAGTGAATAACAGTTTAAATTTTGGACTGTTCCTAACACAAAGCATTGCTGTAGCGTATCTGGTAGAGCACGGCTCTAGCGACCTGATGGTCATGGGTTTAATTTAAGGAATGCCTGTTTGGATAATAAAATGTGCACTGCACTGAACGGCACGTTGGATAAAAGCGTCTGCCAAAATGCAGGAACATGACGCTATTGTATGTACTACTTTTATGTTGGTTTTATAGAGTTTGTTGTTTGTGGGGCTTGACAGACAAGGTCAATTTAAACTGCTCTTGTACAGAAAGAACGGCATGCTTTAAAATTCTTCACAGAAAAAGGTACTTATAAATATGTCTGACCCATTTATGTTCCATATAAATTTATCTATTTTTAGAGCTGAAGGCCAAAACTGATCTGATGTCTCTGAGTGGAAAAACTCTGATGGTAACCTCAGGTTCGAGTCCTGCAGACGTGACCAGCTCAGACTCTTTCCTGTGTCCTTATGTTAACCTGCAGCTCATGAACGCCAGTCCAGCAGGTGCTTTTCATGTTGACATTTGTTCCTCTACCCTTTTAATAAGGATAATCAGACTATATATTTTGGATCTGTTTTAGTTCCGTGTCAGGACAAAACATATGCCTTCATTTTTAATGTAAGACTTGTCAGTACAGCGCGATTTTTGACTTCTTGAAAGATTGAAGACACAGTCTGCAAACTGTTTCATTTCACTGTCAATTGTCCGTTGAGTCAAATATTTAACTGGGATTAATCACTAAAATGCTTGGGATGGCAGCAATAATTCTTTGTTAAATAATGTTATTTATTAATAATAAATTATTATAAATTAACCCACAAATACCACACACATTTCAAACACAAATGTCTACTAAATTATTTTTTCCTTAGTTTTTAGTAAAATTATATTTTTCTGATTAAGCAGTTTTAGCTAATTTAACAGCATAATACTCTAAAAGTTAAAGAAAATATTTAAAGAGACACAATGAAATGGTTAGTTATTCTAACAGATCTCGGATACTAGAATGACTTTTATAAAAGCATTTTTTTAATTATCAGGGGAACTCAACTGTTTTCCTACTAGAAGGATTGAACAGTAACATCAGTAATATGCTTGAGTTTATGTTTCCTGTAGAATGTCAGACTGGTGATGTGGGGACTCTGCTGTTAATGAACCCAGTGGGTAAAAACGGGCTACAGTATCCTGATCTGCTGCATGAAACTGCTAAAGTGTTTGGACTGAGAGGCAGAAAACTGAAGCTCTACATGAACGAAGACCTTACAGAAGGTAAAGTACAAATAAATACAATGAAATGTAAAATGAAATGACTTAAACCAAAAACATAATTTGATACATGTGTAAATGACCTGTCCTCACCTACTGTATGTTCTTTAAAGAGCCAACCCTCCTACCTTCTCTGGGTGTTAGTTTCTCTGTCAATTGAAATATACAGTGCATAGTGTGTTCTCTCTCAAAAAGTACATTTTTTTGAACTTTTTCACAGATATTAGGGTTGTCTGTGGGGCTTAAGGAATATGCATGATACTCTGATATATGATATACTGATACTTTCTTTAAAAAGTTTCAGGTTTTTACTGCAGATGTCACGTCCATAATGTTGGAATCACTTAGCAGAAAGTTTGACACATTACCTTGGGTTACTCTTTCTGTTGGTTCTTTTGGCATCTAGAAATAATAGTTTTTCTACTTGCTTCTTAATACATCACTGTGATTGGACCTACCAAATTTCTTTTATGACCCAATGGGTGTCATTGTTAATTTCAGTATATGATTGATATGAATTAAGAAGGAAGTTTTAAGTTTATAAAGAACAGTATGGTTTGATACTACATCAAGCTCTGTTGATTCCTCATAGGCAAACCATTAAATTTGAAGGGTATTAATCCGAGAAGAAATGGACACTTTTTTTTTTTGCCGTCAATCATCAGCTATGTTGTAAAAAGCAGTCAACAGGTTTAGTTACTGCACTGTGCTAGTGCTTACAGTTTCTTGTACAAGGAAACATTTAATCTCTAGATAGAGTCTAAAGCACAGACTTTCAGTTGGGATCAGCACAACTGCAATAAATAATCCCTAACCAATTAACTGTGGCCTGGGTTACAACAGCGCTTCCATTCCACTCCCTTTCCATTTCTAGTGTGACATTAGGACAGCTTCCACACCGACAGACAGACAGTCAGACAGACTGTCAGGTATTCAGTGTGTGCTCTCTTAAATTCAGACCAGTGACATCAGAATTTTTCCCCACACTTAGTCTGTCTTGTAGATATTTGTTAAATAATGTTATTCATAAATAATAAATTATTAAAAATTAAACACAATTACCACACACATTTCAAACACAAATGTCTACTAAATTATTTTTCCCTTAGTTTTTAGTAAAATGACAGTCTGTCAGACAGACAGACAGGCAGACAGACCGTCAGACAGACAGACAGGCAGACCGACCGACCGTCAGACAGGCAGACCGACCGACCGTCAGACAGGCAGACCGACCGACCGTCAGACAGGCAGACCGACCAACCGACAGACAGCTTTTATAAAGCCTGTTAACAACAAACGTCAGGGTTTAATAAAGAGATTTCAAAACTCACATAAAAGTAATTAATATATAATAAAGAAATTGACATTTGTTAGAATCCTGTAAAATATTGCAGTTATGACTCCGTTACATCAGTTATATATTTTTGGAACCAGTTTACTTTAAAACCACCTGAATGAAGTAATTCTGCAGAAACTACTAGAGAAAGACAGGAAAATTCTAGGATGGTATGTTTGACTACACACTTTGCTCACTCTTATATGGCTGCGTGCTATTAGTTAGTTACCTTGAATAATGTGTTAGACAGCAGGGGGCTTTGAAACTACAGGATTAAGATCCACTGCCCTACAATAATTGGATTTGAACTTCGTGATAAGGGTTTTACTTGAGTAGGCAAGAATTTACATGAGATTAAAATGAAAGATGGCTGTAGAAGTTTGCCAAGTCTGAATTGTATGAGATCATAATTCAACTGCAGCACAGAATTTACAGTGACACATAGCCTATAACTGTACAATATAACACAACTAAATTAAGATATTCAGAAAGGGTGACATTATTGATGTTGGCATTATTGATGTTTGTGTTGATGCATTGCTGGGTTTAGGCCCTGATTGGACTTGAATGCGTAATAGCATTTGCAAGCATTGAAAATGATTTAGTCCACAAGCCCTCATTTGTTGGGCTCTCGAGGTTACATATAGAGTTAAAAAATACAATGTGGATGGAAAAGATTTGTACATTTTATAAAGAGAAAGCTGTGATTGAGCATACACGTCAACCCCACATTGCTAGTGTAGCTGCTAAGAGGTTCTTTCTTGTGAAAAAAGATCACAGGAGCTTGTCCCAAAATACTTGTACTCCTTAAAATAGGAGTAAAGCAACATTTTGTTAATTCTTTTATAATTATTATGCTTGCTGCTCTCATTACCTTTTTTTAGTTGAGACTACATAAAAAATGTGTGCTTTTAAAAATCCTTGTCACATTGCCAGATGATTAAAAATGAAATAAAGATGAATAGGTTATTTAAAAAATGGGAGAAAACGTAAGAGATTAGTAACCACAGTACCCAAACTTACATAAAGACATATAGAGCATGTAAAGGTATATTTCACCCAGAAAGATATTTTTAAAAAATGTCTTCGTGGTTTTGTGTCCATGCAATGGAAGTCAAAGGGTGACACTGTTGTTTGGTTACCAACATACTTCAAAATATATTTTTTTGTATTCCTTAGAAGCAAAAACATTATACAGGTTTGAAATGACATGAAGGTTAGTAAATAATGAAGAATTTTCAATTTTGGGTGAACTATTCCTTTAACCTCTCATCCACATGTCTTTAGCATAATTATTGTGATGCCGACCTTGGCACCAGTAATGATGGGTAGTAGGGCTGTGTTTCTTTCCCTCAAAACTAAAATAAAGAGGAATGATGTGTTATTGTGTATGAGACACACATCGCACCCCTTTTGTAGAATGAGCCCTTTGTATTTTTTTCCCAGTAGGTCAAACGTACCTGCCAGAAGTCTGAAAATGAGAGATGTTTTCCATTTTTCCTTGTTTGTTTTCTCATCTTAGGCCAGAATACTTTTTGTCAGCAAATATACTTGTATTATTTGACCAGCGCCAAATAGATCAGATGAGAGTATGTATTTGTTTGTTGGTGTCTTAAAGAAATTGGGTTATATCCCAGAGGCCTGTTCTGTTATGCTGTCAGACAGGGCTGGCACATAGAGACAAGATGGCCTTCATCCTCAGTGTCTCAGGGCTTCCTCTTCAGAGATGATAGCTATTAGTATAACGTTTCATTTTGAGCGCAGCCGGTGGGCATGCTTATGAATGCATGCAGGGCTAGAATTTCAGAATCTGAATTTTGAGGGGGATCTTTTTCTTTTTTTACAGTTTTATAACCTTACAGTCTAAAAGCCAGTATACGCCAATATTCCCATGTTCCTGCAATACGTACGTTGCTAGTGATGTTTTCTAAGCAACTGGATGTTTACATTTGCTTGATGGATGATTAAAGTGATAAAGAAAAACTTCAGACTGTGGCCTAAGCCAAATGTACAGCCCAGAATGTCATAGAGACTTTTGGGTGGGGCAGTATGCAGCTATTCTATTGTATGGAAAACCTTATTTTGAGACATTTCTCAAAATATTTTACTTTTGGGTGAAGAACTCTCGCATCTCTATAACATGGTTAATAATCAGCAAAAATGTACCGCCATATCATTTATAATTGTGTGAGCAGTTCTATTCATTATTTGTCAACATTTAACTTATTTATTTTTCAGAATTGACTGAGAAGTTTCCTTTAAATACACTGAACACGAAGACTCTGTATGTGAATGTTCTGCCCACAACTGCCGAAGCCTAATGATGTCAGACTCTCCCAACACCAATCACATCAGTACAGAAACTTTCATCTACATCTATTTTCAACATCACCTAATTTTCCCACATTTGTTGATCATGATGGTTTCACATTACTGATGTTTTCTGAGCTTTTTATTGGCGATTAAGAATGTCAAATAAATCAATCCAGAACTGTTCTTGTTGTTTGTAGCCCCGTGTTCGTTGATTAGATCACTATATCATAGGCAGTCTGTTAAAATACAAATCCATATACTGTAACTCAGATGCACAAAACTTGACCAGTACTTTGAGCATTTATGGATTACTGTCGGAAAACTTTGAAAGCTTAAAAATGAAATAAATGAAAAATGAATAAAGCTTTTGAATGAAAAAAGCGTCCTTTTACAGAGCTTCTGAATTAGTAATTTTTCATTTCTTGTCTTCAAAATGACGCTTTAGAAATAATACTACATACATATTATTGATTGTTTGTGTGGCAGTATGCCCAACATAAATCTATAGATCAAACAATGAAATGGGTACTACCTTTTTTGTGTTATGGTCTTTGAGTATGATGCTAAAATGATGCTAACAGATTTGATTAAATATGGAGGCACAGCAACAGTGTAATTCACTGCTTCTCCTCTACTCGTCTGGAGGTGTTGATGTTAAGCTCAGCATGCTGTCATCTTTCAGTCATAACCAATTTCATTGCTTGGCATAAATGTGACTGATTCACTAAACTAAATTCAAATGCATTAAACTCTTGAAACTGGTTGCTTAGACCTCACAGAGCTGAAGGGTCTTTATAGCTAGCTGTTCCATATTAAATATATATTTATACCCACAGAAAGGTAGCAGGGTCATTCGTATCACGGTAAATCATAGTAACAGGGTTAACAATTGTTCTTTGCTGACAAACATAAAAAAAACAAGTGATAATAGAAACCGAGTTTTCATCCCAAAAGAAAAACCTGTTTAAATGGGGGGGGGGGGGCAACAAATATTGTAACAGGGTTGTTGCATAACCTAGTGTTCAGTCTGTTTATTAAAACATTATAATCTAAAAAAAAAAAAGAAATGGGTAGCTGAAGACAAAATGCAAGCTTTTTTGCTTGTAATTGTTTTTCTGTTGAAATCTTTCGTCTTTAAAGCTTTAAATAATAGAACACAACTTCCCCAAGACAATTTTTGTAAACATATGTGAGGGACAAATGACAACCGGTTGGTACATGCCCTGCATGGCTTGTCTGTTTGATAACACTTCTCTGTCATTCATTCAGTTGAAAGGGGACATCCTTGAATTGCGATGACTTGGTCTTTTGCTGCCACTGTGGCTGAGTGAATATTAAACAAACCTTCAGCCATCTGTCAGCTCACCACCCATTCCCTCTGAAGTCACTGGAGTAACACAGAGCGCGGCCAGTCAGCCATCTGCTTCTCACACACACACACATACACATCAGAAAGTCAGTCTGCCCATCTTCACTGCTCAGTCATCGCAAATAATTAAACTATTGAGAGACTCCTGCATGGGTAGAAATCTCTCTCTGTATGAGACCTCCATTATCTGTCTGTTGAATATTGCTAAGTTTCTTCCAGGAACTGCTGAGAATTCACGGAATTTATTTTTGTGTAGGAGAGGATATGAAAAATGTTAATATGTTCCTAGTTTAAAACAAACTAAGCTTTTTGGAATATATCTGTGACATGCTCTCAATAACCACAGAAAATATGTCCAATTTGTCAGTCAGAGCAAAAATGTGTAATAAAAAAATAACTGTCAGCAAAGTGCTATTTAAAACATCAGTTATCAGTAACAGATCCCACCCTGAAACAAATGATGGTTCAGACCAGTGGTTTTATTTATTTATTTAGATAAACTTCTCAACTGACTGTGGCAACCAAAATTGTGTACCTATGCCAAGGTAAAAAAGAAAAACATTCTACATATTTGAAATATATTAGTGTAGCTTTGTTACTGCTTATCAATGAGTGCATGTCACAAACCTGTTCATGTTGGCATCCGACTAATAAAATTGTAACTTGTTTTATTGTAGCTTGTAACAAATGGCAGATTTTCACCAAAATACTATATTTGGTGTGAACACAGCTTCTAAAGTCAACAGCAAAAGACATGGGAGGCATTTCCTCCTCCTTTTTAAACATTTGATAAGCCTATTTATTTTGCTTACAGATTACTCACATTTAATTATGCATTTAGCATTGTTGAGAACCACTACAGCTCAAATAGCACAATTTTATGAAACAATTATTATAAGCGGTTTAACAGAATGAGCTGTATAAGCAGTATGTTACTTTCAACATATTTTCCTTAGTTTTACAAGCTGCAAGATCAGTCAAGTTCTGTAGTAAATGACAGCATGTCACAGATTGATGTTTTTGAGTTTTACTCCTGTTTTTGAACTTGTATTTGACTGCAAACAAACAAATAAAAATAAAGACTTAATAAACAGATAACATTTAAGAGTGGCTTCACAAAATTAAGTCAAATACTTGCGTCTCCCAGCCTTCAGGTATAAATTTATATACAAACAGATTGGGATGAAAACCCCCTTTAGCTCTTGAAACTTCTGAGGCTTTAATTCTAGAAGAAAAATATCACCACACACAGTTCAGTGATCACATTCCATGAAGAATTAAGACTTTCTGAAGGCAAAGGCATGGTCTTACTTTTTTATATTATTATTATCTTCTTTAAATTCCAAAAAGTGTACACAATAAAATGATGTTCACAGACCTGGTTGTTTGTTATTTCAATGGATTGAAATATATAGTTTAAATATATTTTTATATTTTACATGAGGTATAAATAAAGTTTTTGATACATTTAATCATGGACTTATACTTCCATTTTGATATTTCATTATTTTGATATATTTGCTCACACTAATCAAATTATTCTAAAAGTTCACAATAATTTCACTCTTAAACAAATTCTATAGGTGTGTTCCAGATCGCCTTTGACCACGTCTTAAGCAATATTTGACTTAATTTACAAGATATGTATGCACGTCTCCAACTTTTGATGTGTTCACACCAAGAACAACAACAATAATGTTAACTATATTAGCATTCACACCAATGAACTATAAGGTTATACTAAATTCTGAAAGTGAGACCAATGATATAGTTATGGTGTGGAGTACGCTATTCTTTTAAATTTAGAATTGATGAACAGCTATCTTTATAGTAGTTTTTACCGTCCTTGCATGAACGGACCTTTAATTGACTTTTTTTCCAGAAACATTTTTTGTTATGCTGGTTAAAAGTCTCCTCACATCCTGACAACAATCACTAAGTAAATTGGTTTGAATGTATTTATATAAATATCTTCAGTGGAAGTCACAGGGCCATAAAACTTTCATCCAATTATTGCATTCGGTCCAAATGCAATGATAATTTGTCCTACTTGCCTTTCAAACTACATATGCATTCATGTGTTGGAGAGAAAGTGACTTTGGAGAGCACTTTAAAGGGAGGGTGGGATCTTATCGTTTAAAGTTAGATTGCTAATGCTAGCCTCTCTGAAATTTCTTACCCTACCTTTAAGTGTATTGTGTTGTGGACTTTGTGCTTCTCTGGCTATCTGCTCCAATCGATGAAAACAGTCTTAAAAGTCTAACTTGTGTTTATTAAAACCAATTTTTAATTCATGTTAAAAACTAATTTTAATTCATGTTAATGTAAATCCTTGTAATATGTAAATCTATGTAATACGTATCTATGTAATATGTAAAATCTTTAATTTTTCATACATAACTTTAAAGGGGGTGTAGAGGGTAATTCGCACTACACTGGATGAAGTACATTTGTTTTCTGTGAATGAATGAAAACTTCGCCATGTGTAGTGAGCGCTTCTTTCTGCTTTTCCCCTCGGGGTAACATATAAGAGACGTAATGGAAAAATCTCAGTCACTTCAATCTCTCAGCCCCCCGGATCTCCTGCAAACTCAGTGCACTGGTGCAGTAAACACACGCAAGAGGACAACACAAGGTAAGTTTATATGGCTTTATTGAGCTCAAAACCTTATACTGACTGTTGTGATCATATCTAAATCCCGACCGCGTTGATGTTAAGATGAGAAACGCTGATGCAGCTTCCGAGAAAGCGTAAGGTAATCAAGCATCGCAGGTCATCGGGAACAAGCACGGAATAATACAAGCCCTTCTTAACACATGAGGGGCAGAAAGCGGTGGTCAGCGAATAGAAATGTCCCATGCAGTGGCATAAAACACAGGTAGCTCGAAATTTAAATGACAATTCTCAGGTTCAGATAGAAATTTAATCAGTAAGGCAAGTAAAACATCTGCAGTATATTGCTATCGCAATGTTCTGGGAATGATTGTAGAAATGATGTATAACCGTATGTATTACGGTTGGGATACGTAATTACCAGGTCTAAGCGAATGAGACTTCCAGAAAACATGGTAATGATCCACCAATAATTCCGAATAAAAGCTCTAATATGTAATATTTATGTACAGAGCATATTTATGTTAAAAGGATTTAAACTGATTATTACTTTATTGATTGTTCATATCATGGAGGGCGTGACCCAACACGCGAGTCGCGTGCTGGAGTTAACTGGTGGCATTGCAGTTCTTTCTCTGTGTTGACTGTTTGTCATGAAGCGAACGACTCATAATCATCACTCGCATGCTTTAGTTGGAAGGTTCAAAGTTAAAAGTTGGTCTCGTCTCAATTTTAACGAGATGGACAGATATACCGGTATGTGGTATATGTAGAGTTTTTTGAAAGACTTGAAAATCCCTTACAAAAAGTTCTTTGGTGGTACTGTACATGTGTCAGATGGAAATACAGTTATACTGTATTTTGATATGGGGAGCCAGAGGCTAGTTGTCACAGCTAAGACAAATGTCTTGAGTCACACAAATGCTGTTTAGTCTTCTTGTATGTTGGTTTAAAACAAGTTCTAAAATTATAATTTTTGGGTCTATTTACATGGTACTACTAGTTACTTTGTTTGTTAGTTGTTATTAGTTTGTTAGTTGTTTTGTATTATATTTTCATTAAATGATTTAATTTCTGAATATTCAGTCATCATTCACTGTTACTGCCTAGAACAGAGTACAGTGTAAAATTTTTCAGAATTTGTACTTTTGTGTTCCACAAAAGAAAAAAGTCACAGGTCTGAAACAATATCAGAATATATTTTTTAGGTGAATAATTCCTGTAATGAAACTTAGAAAGTAATTCAGCTGTTCCTTTGTATTATGCAGCTATGCACTATGCAAATGTAAAATAACAGACATAATTTTAAATGCCAAATGATTTATTAGTAGGCATGTTTAGCTTACTAAGCATGCTTGTACCAGTATGTAAACACCAACTGAGAAGTGATTCACACTTTGCTGTCTGTTCAATGTAAAATCAACATCTTGTCCTCTAAGCAATCAGGCTTACATTAGGGTGAAATTTAAAACATGAAAGCCCTTATTAATTGGTTTAAGAATTTTAGTATAGCTTTATAAAACAGAATAAAAAACAACCACAAGAAGAAACAACCATATGGGTGGCATGAATCTGCCATAAGCCTTTTTAAATAACAGTACAATATTTACAATTTACAATATTTCATAAAAGATATATTTGCATTTGCCCTGTCAATTTTCACTGGGGAAAAATGAATGCATTACATTTTAAGCATCATGTACTTTTGTTTTTCAGAAATATTTCTTATTACATTCATAATTGTTACATAATTTTTACTACATAATTGTTACAGTCCTTAAGTCCATAATTGGTATTCCTTAAGTTACAAGAAATAAGGTTATTAATTTACAATAATAGCTGGAAATTATACAACTTTAATATACCTCCATGACAACTATAACTTTATAATTTCATATACTTTTTTCGTAGTATATGAATATGCTTTCATATAAGCATATTCATATGCTTTTTTTTTACATATACTGATAAAGAAAATGAAGTACTGTGACTTGTTTATCATTTTTAAACTATTCTAATCAATACTAAAGCCCTGTACAGATTGAGCTTTTCCTTATAAGTTTACGCCAATTTGTGTTGAATTACATAGATGCACTTTGTGATTTTAATTCTGTCTCAATCAAACACATCTGTGTTTGTCTCACACAACCTCAGTTATGGAGAAAATTCCAACTCCAGCTCAGGGCAGCAGTCCTTGGAGAAATCTAATTCTGTCCTGTTAGGAATGTCTGTGATTGTGGTATCTTTTTCATAATGCTTCTTATTTATTTTGACCTTTGTAGAATGCCATAACTAAATCTTTCCTTGCATTGTCTGGTGCTTGCTTCATAATGGATTTAGACCTTTCTGTTAACTTTCTGGGTAAAATACCAGGTGAAGGTTTTAAGCAGTTAAGGGCAGTCAAAAGCACTGTTAGCCAACTATAGTCGCAAGTTCTGTCATTACCAACATAGTTTAATGCCTTGGTGTTTCCAGAAACCATATTTCCAATGAACATTCGCAAACAGCATCACAAAGTTGTGTGCTTCAAACTATAGCTCGAACTCAAGCTGCGATTAGAAGCATAGTTTGTCAGTTTGATGTGTAGACTTTAATATCTCATGCTCTTGAGCACAATAAGCAAGGGTACATGCAATACATTCCATATCCATCATTCCAATTATATACAAATCCCATTACATCTTTTAGTTTGTCAAGAGAATTATTTGCTGTTTTTGAGGAGTGCGCCTCCCGGAGTGATGTAAGAGAAAACTTTAAAAATTGAATGAAACATCTGGAAATAATGCAAAACAATGGAGAAAACAGGAGAAAAGTAGTCTTCAGTAGCCATGGTCATTATTTACAGCAATAGTCTGACATTAATTTGATTCTACCACCTGTGTGACCTGTGATGTTGATTGACATGGTTTTAACATTGGATATGTGACAAATAAGCTATTGGGAAAGTTATTGGGAAACTAAATACTAGTTACCACTGTGCCACCAGAAGGAACCGTCTCCCAAATATTAACCCGGAACCGCTATTGGATCACACTTCCTATCATGCATCTTTCCTGCTGCTGATCACTTCCTGTTGGACACCTGAACAGTACCAGTGGATGGTTCAGTTTTCCCATCCTTTGACATTTTCCTTTAATGCTTCCGTGAGGTGTTTGATCATCCAGCTGGAGGTAGGAGTCCGGGGGAGCAACTATTAGCCCTATCACAGGGAAAACAAATAGTTTAATAGTTTTAATTAAGTTCAAATTAACCTTCCATATTTTGGCAGCACAAACAAGCTGGGTAGAAGACACCCTTAAGCTGTTGTTTCGCAGTGGTTTAAATCCTGACCTGCAATCTGAATTGGCCTGCAGAGACGAGTGAAGAGATCTCAAGGATTTCCCAGGTTCAGTTCCCCTTAAGGAAAGAGTTTTTCCCCTATCACAACCAGAGTCTGAAGCGATGGAGTATACAGAGGAGGAATTAGCCAAGGGCTTTATACGACCATCTAACTCTCCTTTTTTTTTGTTAAAAAAAGGATGGTGGTTTAAGACCCTGCATTGATTATCGAGCATTAAATGATGTAACTATTAAGTTCTGATACCCATTACCTCTAGTCCCAGTAGCCCTTAAACAACTCTGTCAAGGCAGGTACTATACCAAACTTGATTTACGCAGCACCTACAATTTAGTCCGTATAAGGAAGGGGGTGAATGGAAGACAATCACGTCGGGTCACTATGAATACCTAGTCATGCCATTCAGCCTAGCCAAGCCAATAGCCCCTCAGTGTTTCAGTCCTTCATGAACGATGTCTTCAGAGATATGCTTTAGAAGGCATGAAAGCATGCTTTAGAAAAAGAAAAATGTGAATTTCACTGCACCAGCACATCCTTCCTGGGTTATATAATCAGCGAAGAGGGAATCGCCATGGATGAGAAGGTAAATTCAGTCTCCTGTTGGCCCCAACCCAAGACCATAAAAGACTTACAGAGATTTTTGGGGTTCGCTAATTTGTAAAGACGCTTTATCACAGCTTCAGTTCAGTTGCTGCTCCATTAACCTCTCTTACGAAACAGACATCCGGTAAATGAGGCCTTTCAGGATCTCAAGAAACTATTTACGTCAGCCCCTATCCTAAAGCACCCCGATCCTGAATGACCCTTCATTGTGGAGGTAGATGCATCTAATACAGGGGTAGGTGCCATCCTCTCACAACGTCACGGCACACCCCCAAAGTTATTCCCATGCACCCTTTTTTCATGCAAACTCTCCCCAGCTAAGCAAAACTATGACGTTGGTAACCGGGGTATTAGCGATGAAGCTAGCACTGGAAGAATGGAGACACTGGTTAGAGGGAGCCTCACACTCATTTACAGTCTTAACTGACCATAAGAATCTGGAGAATCTTCAGTCGCCCAAAAGACTCAACCCCCGACAGGCCAGGTGGGTGCTGTTTTTTACCAGGTTTCAATTTACTGTCACCTATCGTCCTGGGTCCAAAAACACCAAAACTGATTCCCTTTCTTGACAATCTGTAAAAAACTCAGCCCCAGGTACGTTGGCCTATTTCTAATCGTTAAACAAATCAGAAATGTAATTTCGGCCTAAATTACCTGCTAACTATTGCGTCTCTCCCACTTTCAACGTCACTCCTGAAACCTGCTGGTGGCCCAGTTGGAGAGGCTGAGGAAGCACCCGGAGAGCAGACTCCCCCTGATTCTGGTTGACGATAAGGGCTTACAGGCTTCGTGAGCTTCTCGATTCCAGGCGCCAGGGTGGTACTCTGCAGTACCTGGTGGACTGGAAGGGGTACGGTCCCGAGGAAAGGTCGTGGGTAAATGCAGGGGATATCCTGGAACCACTTTGCCCGCGGAGATCCACTGGAATCATCCGGAGAAGCCGGCCCAAGTAAACCCCAGCGTCGCCTTCCTCCTGGCGTCAGGAGCCACTCGCGGGAGGGGGCTCTGTTACGGTGGAGGCCCCAGCCTCTTCTTCACCGTGCCACCAGAGGGAACCGTCTCCTGAATATTAACCCGGAACCGCTATTGAACTACACTTCCTATTATACATCTTACCTGCCACTGATCACTTCCTGTTTGACACCTGATCCTCATTCATTGCTCCCAATATAATCCGGACTCAAACTCTGTTTCATCGCAAAGTCTTGATTTGCACCCGTGCATTAATTCCGAGCTTTTTTTACGTTATCTTTTGGTTGTGATTTCTGTGTATTACTTTGGATTGTCCCTGTTTCATGATTGTTTGCTGTCTGCCTATTGACCTGGATTGTATTACCTTTTTTGATTGTCTGCTGCCTGCCCTGATATTAGATTGTGATACCATTTATAACTTTTTCTGTCTGCCCTAAAAACTTGCCTGTCTAACGTTTAATCTCTCTGCCTTGCCTCCTCTAACCCTGTTTGCTGTGTACGACCTTCGCCTGTTGATTATTCTATTAAAACTGCTACACATGGATCCAGATGTACCTGACTTTTCATTACACTGACTAAGTTTGTACACATTGTGTACACATTGTACACATACATATCATACACATTTCTGACAGCAGTGTTGTAGTTTGAACATTTTTATTTTTCTGGTACACAAATAAACTAATCTTACTGAACAATTTAATGTTATCTAACAAAATTTAATATGAATACTTGTTTTGGTTCCTGATTATTTAATATTGTTTTACACACAAACGAAAACCTGACTATATTAAGATGTGTGAAATCATTTCAAATCATTTTCATAAAGACACAGCTTTTTAAAATCTTATTTAAAAACTTTATTTAACTTTTTATAAACCTCATTAAATCAAAATGGAAGATTTGTGTGTACTCTTAGTATGTGCCAATGTTGATGAATGCCCCATGATGCATTGCTCTGAAAGTCAATGGGTTCTAATGGATTGACCTCATCTAAGCACTGGAAACTGAACAAGTCTGGCACAGTAATAAAAAGATGCTACACAATAAGTCCAACATGTCAGCCAAAAAATGTGGCAAATGAACAATAGCTGGAACACCATCACATGGTGATCATGTTATTGGATTAGGTTCAGTCTTACAGTCTTTATAAATTATCTAATGCATAGTGTCTGTCTGTAGCCAGTCAGACAGCCTGCCATCCGTGTTATGCAAGCTGTACTATAGCTTTTTCACTCACAATTCAAGCTATAGTTCAAGCTGCCATTTAAAAAGAATTTAAATCTGTCTGAATTATTAACTTTGTTTCAAATTTCTCCTATCTATACTGTTCATAAATCTGTAGTCTGGTGTTTTAAATTTTAATAGCAGAATTTAATGTTCCTATGATAATAATATCAAACTTTTAAATGCTTATGGTCCTATGTGACTGTCAAAAGCTTATTTTTAAAAGCTTGAAATGGTTTGTTTGGTAAGAAGTGATTGACCCTTAATTAAAAACTGACAAACAATATCTGTGAGGGAGATATTGCAATTATACTTATTGATTTGTTTCTCAGATAGATTTCCCTTCACTGTTTTAAGTCACTCCATTAGGAGATTGAATGAGTGGGTTTCTCTTTCGAAAGCCATCAACTAGCTCTCATTGATTCATTGTTATTTATACCAAACTATTTGTGCACAAAAGGAAAAGTATGGATTTTCTGTGGGCAATATCTGATCTGTTTGGACTATGGCCTATTTGTATTCATGGCTTTTGTGTTTACAGGGTTGTCGCACAGTCTTAAAAACATTTTATTCCATGCATCAGCATCAGGTTTGTTGGGCTGTGGCTATAATGCCAAGCAGAATGTGAATGCCTTTTTTAGCATTAGGAAAAACTGTGTGGCAAGTTTTCCGTGCAATTAGCAATTATCAGTGTTCTTCCCATGGCCAATTATATTTGTATTAGTAACTTTCATATGTTTGGAAAGATGGTATGAAGTTGCTCCATAATTTTTATTTTTAATTATGAAACTGATTGAAATCTGAAATCTCATGTTGTGTTTGAACCCCCTGTAAAATATACTGTACACACAGCCAATGTACACTACACCTTGACTTAGCTGGTAACACAATAAGGTTGTATTTGCTACCATATGTTAATAAATACAACTTTACTGTAAAGTTTTCTTGCTTAGACCATATAAGTATTGCAAGTTAATACATTACCTACCGACTGTAAACAGCTTTCATTTACTAATGAACTGCATGTATTTGTTAATGTACAAAATATGTATAATAGAAAAAAGGCTTATTTTTTACACTTTTAATTGCTTCTAATTATTTATTTATTTATTTTATTAAAATTTCAGCTGCCACCATTTTGGCCTTAAGCTGCTACTTGAGGCCAAGCATTATAAGTGATTTTATTCAAAATTTACATTGTGTTTCCAGCAAAGAAATAAAAAAGAAACCCTTTTTCAGACACCATAGGCATGTTTGAACCTTCAAATCCCAAAACGTAGTAAGCTTCTTTTGGTTAGCTGCATGGGTAGTTAAACATTTGAATATCAAAACTGAGTGTATTGCATGTATTTCTTGTGGCACAAGGGCCAATGTTTTCTCTAATGCAGTGTTATGTGGCAGTTGGACACCTCCTGTAATGTATGAAAGTGTTTTGGAGCAGGCAGCTGTACGAGTCGCATGCCGCAGTCACAGAGCCTCTTGTGGTTAGCGTTTGATTCAGTGTAATTAAATGTGCATCTGAGAACCAATATTGATGTAGCAGGTGGTTGGACTATAATGACTCGTTCCTATGACAGCTGCAGCAGTCCTGGGCGTCATACCTAATGAGCAGTCAAACTTAGATGAGCGTTTGTTTGTACAGAAGCCTCCAGATGTCTTCGAGAAGCACGGGCCAAAGAAACCACCAGTGCTCGCTTTTCAGAACATCACCTTCTTCAAATATCAGAGATGCTGAAAACAACATTGTTCTCCATCCAAGTACTCACGCTCATCAGTGTCAGAACGCTTTTGAAGAGGTGAGGGAGGTAGTGTCTGATCAGACAAATTTGTACGGGAAAATAATCAACAGTATAAGGATGAATAATTAGATAAACTTTTGTTTACACCTGTAATTTTTTCAAGTAACACTGTCCAACAGGATAGCAGGGGATGCAGGGGAAGTCAGCACAGTTTTTGTCTCACATGAACTGAGTTGAGTTTTAACTGAGGTTATAAATTGTGGAGAGAATTTGGGGACTATCTGCAAATCATCACAACAGGTCATTATACTATAAAAACATCCTATAAGTTTCAAAACTAAAAATGTCCTCCATAATACAAAAACTGTTTTATTGAAAACAAGCTGCCAAAACGTTACATTTCGTTAGTCAGATTTCATCTTTGTTTGACATTATAGTGCAACGAAAGACTGCCTTTGCAGAAGATAAACGCCTACTTCTACATCGACCTCTTTAGCCCCGCCCACTGTTTTATGCATGTAGTAGGAGGTGAGATGCAAACACATGATTACTCAAGCAACACAACAATAGAGATACCTCTGAGGATTATAAGATGTTGTCCTTGGCGAAGCTGTGGAATAGAATTTGGATAACATTCCTTGGGATCATATCACATTAGGAAAGTGTGCTTTCCTAAAAATAAAGTAAACTTTATTTTTATTTTAAAGTTACAGATGACATCAGTATGACTGCAGATTTTTATTGCATTTTACAGCAGACTTGTTTTGAAAGAAGACAGCTGAAAAATAAACAGTAAATAAAAAAAGACTGAAAATAAGCTCATGCTGTGCAAACCATATTAGATCTCACATTAATATATATAACAGTTACCCAATTACAGCAATAGGTGTCTCTTTTCAGATCTTAAATGCAGCGTGCCTACCAAAACTGAGTGTTTCAAACAGCGGGTCAAATACAGGACAGAAAACAGCATGTTACTTCTATTTACTTCAAATAAGCAGTTTGTGACCCCTTTAAAGGTGCACCTCTGCCCACAATCTTCATAACATGCATTTTTATTGACTTTTGTTCTGAAGGTGACTATTTGTAAAACTAGCTGAAGCAAAGTTAGTACTAACAAACACATACACATGAAACAAACAAATAGCTACATCACACATTTCTAACTGTATTAAAGTTACTTGTTGTAATTATTTTTATGCAGTATGAAAACATGTATATACAATGTGATTTGAATAGATAAAATAAGTTACATTGAAATGTAAACATTGTTTTTGAATATTGACCATTCATTCTACATTGAAGGCTGTGCCTCGTTTCTTATTCCTCATTTCAGAAATCCCCCACATGCCACTGATATCAACTCAACACTGTCAGATTAGCCCAGCCTCAGCCTCATGCTGTTCTCTCGCTTCTCTTCTTTCTCACCCAGATTCAAGTAGCATTTTTGTCCCAGTGTTAATCACTGCAGAGACCTGCTGAGACTTAATATCAAGAGCCAACAGGAGTTCACTACCATTGCAGCCTACGAATGGGCCATCTTAGAGTGGCAGGGGCTGTGTGTGGGTTTATGGCAAAGGGCGTGGTTATGGCTGAACTTTCAGAAGGGGGCAGTATGAACCTACAACCACTTGAGGAGACGTTTGTTTTGGTGCACAAACTTCTCAGGCCAAATACTACCTTTAAAACATCCACTTACCACATAGTCACAACAATGTTTGTTAAATCGTTTTAGCATTAAAAATGTATATCTTTAGTGAAAACCAAGGGCTGTTAACAACAAACACACAAAATGCCATATTTTTATTACTTTCAATATTCTTGTTGATTATTGTGCAACATAACACTGTTGACAGACCTTTTCTCTAAAATGACTCCATTAGAGCATTATCTAAAATAAACATACTATACATATAGTATCACAAATGAGTGACTTTATGTATGAACAGTAAAACAATAAATAGACTACTATGGGTATTTTTTTACGACAGGGTACTTATTTTAACATAACGATTGTGTATTTGTATATTTTTTTAATTTACCCTTTAATTACTTGAAAAGAAGGGTGTAACAAGCACAACTTTAATTTACATCCTGCAGATATTACGCTTAACCCGCAATTACAAAGAATAAGGGGGTTAGTAGTTAAAAATAGTTAAAAGCAATAGTTTTTATTGGGCTTGTCTTAAAACTTGGACAACCAAATTTAATCAGCTGCACTGGCTGTCAAAAAAAATCATAGTGTACAAATGCACTGAGATACAAGTGTTCCCTCTGTTGCTCCCCACTCTGCTGCCTCGCCTAAACGGCTTAAGACGGCGAAGCTGGTTAGCACTCTGGGAGACCTGAGGGTGACCGTGGAGAGTTCCCCGTCGGGCCGGTCCCTGCGGTCCTCCCGGTCCTCTATAGCTTCGAGATCAGAGCGGCCGGGTGGTAGTGCGGTTCCCCATGGGGGGCCCATTATCTGCCCGTTGCCGAGGGCGTCCACCTGCAGCCGCTACACCTGCTCCGGAGAGGACCGGGCCACAGCCTCGTCCCTGTCGAGCTGGCCGTAGGAAGTCGACGCCCTCTCCTCAGGCCCCTGACAAGCCCTCCAAGAGGACGGCTAAGCGGCCCTGAGTGGAGTCGTCTGGAGGGAAGAGGGACTGCTCTTTTTGGGGAGGTGGTAAAGGCACCCCTGGTAGAGGGCCGGGCAGAGAATCTTTTGTTTCTTTCTGTTCCGCCACCAGGCAACTGCACAAGCTACCTTTCAAGATGCTCACGCAGCGGCGCATTCTCTCATGCGTTCGTCCCAATGATTGGTTCGCAGCTATCGACCTGAAGGACGCGTACTTCCGTGTCTCGATCTTTCCCCGACACAGACCCTTCTTACGGTTCGCGGTCGGGGGTCGGGCGTACCAGTACAAGGTCCTCCCCTTCGGGCTGTCCCTGTCACCCCACGTCTTCACCAAAGTCGTGGAGGCCGCCCTTGTCCCGTTACAGGAGGCGGGCATTCGCGTTCTCAACTATCTTGAAGACTGGCTCATCCTGGCACACTCTCGAGACCTGTTTTTGCGGGAACACAGGGACCAGGTGCTCAGGCACCTAAGCCAACTGGGGCTTCAGGTCAACTGGGAAAAGAGCAAGCTCTCCCCAACACAGAGCATCTCTTTTCTTGGTCTGGAGTTGGACTCGGTCACTATGATAGCGTGCCTCTCCAACGAGCACGCACAGTCACTGCAGCATTGCCTGAACAAATTCGGCACCAAAACTGTGCTGAAACTTTTTCAGAGGCTCCTGGAACATATGGCATCCACGGTGGTGGTCACTCCGCTTGGCCTGATGCATTTGAGACCACTGCAGCACTGGCTCCAAGACCGGGTCCCGCGGTGGGCATGGCGCCGCGGCACATTCCGGGTGACTATCACTTCGTCAAGCCGCCGAACTTTCAGCCCTTGGTCAGACCTTGCTTTCCTACGGGCCGGGGTGCCCCTAGGACAAGTGTCCAGGCACGTCGTTGTCACGACGGATGCCTCCTTGACGGGCTGGGATGCTGTATGTCACGGGCAGGCAGCCTTAGGCTCCTGGACAGGATCTCGGCTCCTGTGGCATATCAATTGCCTAGAGTTGTTGGCGGGATACGCTCACGTCGCATGTCTCAACTCGCCCGCCGCCTCCTCCTATAGAGTCAGCAGCGACTCGGGTCGCTCCGTGCCACTCATATTCCTGGCAAGCTCAACTGTGCAGCCGATGCGCTCTCACGGCAGCTGTCGGGCCCAGGAGAATGGCGACTCCATCCCCAGGTGGTCCAGCTGATTTGGAGTCAATTCGGGGAAGCACAGGTGGACCTGTTTGCATCCCACGAGTCCTCCCACTGCCTGCTGTTTTATTCCCGATCCGAGGCTCCTCTCGGGATAGACGCGCTGGCACACAGCTGGCCCCAGGGCCTACGCAAGAATGCGTTTTCCCCAGTGAGCCTCCTTGCACAGACCCTGTGCAAGGTCAGGAAGGACAAGGACCAGGTCTTGCTGGTTGCGCCATTCTGGCCCACCCGGACCTGGTTCCCGGACCTGGCACTACTTGCGACAGCCCCACCCTGAAGATTCCCTTGAGGAAGGACCTTCTTTCTTAGGGACAGGGCACCATCTGGCACCCGCGCCCTGACCTCTGGAACCTGCATGTGTGGGTCGTGGACGGGACGGGTTGTGCCCAAATGCTCATTGGCTCTTTCCTCTCGGGCCGATGCTCATTGGCGCGTTTTTTCTTTACGCGAAGGTGATAGGGCTCTCAAGCAAGACCCCACATATGTAACAAAGACGTTGTGTTGTATCACATTATATTTTATTTTATTTGCTAACTTGACTTAAAGCTGAGATTGACAGTATGCAATACATTTTCATTAGGTAAGTAAACTATATGGAACAAATCTTGTCAGAAACCAAATAAATAAATCCTACAGTTTTCCAGTTTGTGTTGTTCAGTAATCTCCATTATGTGTGCTTTAATAATAGAATAAGTAGCCTGTAAATAAAAATACCCACAGTGGCTTATATTTATGAGTACACTCTTATTACAGTATAGGTAGGTAAAGGATACATTTACTTACCACTGTATACCTTTACTGTAATATGTTCTTACTTACTCCCAATCGTAAGATTGTTGCATAGCATAAGAGATAATGCATACAACATAATATTAGAAAAAGTACCCCTAGTTAAAAAATAATTACAATATTTATTTTTTAATTGACCAGGTTCTTACTCCTTTATTCCCCAAACTTTGCATATTGTTCCCTTATACCTACAAGTATGTACTGTAGATGTACACTCAGGTTGTTACAAAAAGGTCGGCTGTAAATTCAGTTTACTCAATCTGTAATCTAAAGCATTACCAAGTCTCTTCGTCTGTTAAGGAGCACTTGGACCTGCTCTGTCTGCCTACTTACATTTTTGATACTATCTTGTTCAAAACTGACTGCTAAATCCAGGGTTTCAAAAGCAGAACATTCTTTAACTTACATTGAACAAACCAAGCATCCTGACACTGAGGGCAATGGAATAAAATCTTACCTATTTACCTGTTTTGTACATAAGCGTAACTTGAGTTGTGTAAAGCTACAGTTAAAAGTACAGCTAAAATTTTAAACCAGCATTATGAATAAAAATGTGAATAAAACAACTATTACAAAAATATATATTTTAACATTGTAAATTTTGTTTGCACTACCGTCCTGGTTACATATGTAACCCCTATTCCCTGAAGGAGGGAACAGAGACGTTACTTCAACGGACTGATGTATGGGGTCTTGCTTGAGAACCCTATCACCTTCGAGTAGAAAAAAACGCGCCAATGAGCATCGACCCAAGAGGAAAGAGCCAAAGAGCATTGGGCAAGAGAGCTGCACGCCGGGTCACGCCTACCCGGAAGCGGGTGTATAAAGCTGGCTGCCGCTCGCTTTCATTCAGGTTCTTGCTGAGAAGCCGAAATGTGTCCTGGCCAATCAGCGGTGAATCAGGCCTGCGGCAGTGGGACATAAAATCTCCATTCCCTCCTTCAGGGAATGGGGGTTACATATGTAACCAGGACTTTCCCTTTCAGTCAGTCACGTTCAACGTTATGTCAACGGACTTACATATGGGGTCCCTGTGCAAAACGCCGCAAACTGACCCACGTTACGGGCTAGGAATGTCAGTACAGGCAGGCGAAGCATGCCACTGTAAAACAGCTCCCCTGTCTCTGTAACCTTCCCAACGCTCTGCGCAGGCAGCACATCGCAACCCAGTCAGGTGCGGAGCCTGAACACGGAGGGGTCACGGCGATCGTTCCTATCCCCCTAGGAGAAGGCACCTCGGTGCACAGGTCTCCTTCCTCTCGCGGTATAGCCACGAAACAAAACTGGGGACAAATGCCTGTTCCAGAGGAAAGGCGTTGCGGATACCACACCCTGCTAAAGGAGGTAATGTGTGGAGATGAGGTATAGACTGACCCGGCAGTACTACCTATGGAAAAGTCTCTGTGCAGGTCCTACCTACTGGGACGGCTTACTGCCCACAGAGACTGGCAGCCTTACTGCGCCAAGGGAAAGACATAGGTTCACCGATAGGTTCAACCGTACCATGGAGAATACACATGTGGGATCACCGAGGGGGAATCACTACACATGGGCCACCTAGCCCAGCACAAGGGCTGACTCATACATACACACATGAGTACTGGGCCTGGCGTGAGGCTCCTCCGCTGAGCTTGCTCGCCGGCGGGTGTTGGAGGAATCACAACGTAGGGTTCACCTGCTGGGAAATCACTGCGAGAGAATACAACTGCCTAAGTCCCCCTTACCTAGGGGGGAGGCGAATGCAAGCGAAGACACCATGCCTGTCCTCCCGCCCACTAGCCAGTGGGCCTCAACACATGGGAGGATACAGGCTCTACCCTGAGGTTATAGAACCTCACAAAGGTGTTGGGTGTCACCCAGCCCGCAGCTCTGCAGATGTCTGCTAAAGAGGCGCCAATGCCCAGGAGGAGGCAACACTCCTAGTCGAGTGAGCCCTCACTCCGGGGGGGCATGGCCTGCCTTGGGAATGGCCAACCTCTGTTTGGAGAGGGCCTTCCCCTTCTGCCTCCCTCCGAAGCAGACAAAGAGCTGATCAGAGCGTCTGAAGCTCAGAGTGCGGTTCACATAAATGCGCAATGCGCGAATGGGACACAGCAAGGAAAGGGCTGGGTCTGCCTCCTCCGTGGGCAGTGCTTGCAGGTTCACCACCTGATACATGAAAGGCATGGTGGGAACCTTGGGCACATAGCCGGGCCCGGGTCTCAAGATCATGTGAGAGTAGGCAGGCCCGAACTCTAGGCACGACTCACTGACTGACAATGCCTGCAGGTCCCCCACCCTCCTGATAGAGGCGAGCGTGGTCAGGAGCGCTGTCTTGAGAGACAGACCGTTAGGCTCAACTGACTCCAGCAGCTCAAAAGGGGCTTCCCGCAGTCCAGAAAGGACTACAGAAAGATCCCAGGAGGGAAAGAGGGGCGGCCTCGGAGGGTTTAGTCTCCGGGTACCCTGTAGGAACCTGATGACCAACTCGTGCTTCCCTAAATACTTACCTTCTACTGCCAGGTGATGGGCCGATATAGCCGCCACATACATCTTCAGGGCGGAAGGGGACAACCTCCGTTCCAACCCTTCCTGCAGAAAGGAAAGCACAAATGGCGCAACCAGCAAGACCTGCTCTTTGTCCTCCCTGACCTTGCACAGACCCTGGCTCACTGGGGGATCTGGGGGAGGCTC
This sequence comes from Botia almorhae, assembly GCA_036877575.1. Taxonomy (NCBI): domain Eukaryota; kingdom Metazoa; phylum Chordata; class Actinopteri; order Cypriniformes; family Botiidae; genus Botia; species Botia almorhae. The sequence goes on along the minus strand of JAZGTJ010001117.1, from coordinate 28,759 downwards.
ACTGGGGGAGCGTGCAATCTCCGCTCGCAGGATCGCAGCATTGCTGGCCGCCACAGAGGTGGACTGGATGCTGCTGAACCTGGGGGGGGGGCTGGTGAACTGAATTGCGTAGCCGAGTCTGATCATCCCCAGGAGCCAGCGAGACGGGCTGGGGAGCGCTAGCCAGGCCCCCAGACTCCATGCAAGTGGTTCCAAAGGGGCAAGAGACGTGCCCAAAGAAGTGCCGGGGCCAGGCTTGAGCCGAAGAGGAGGCTGAGCAACCAGCCCTGACTGGGGGGCAGGGGGTTCATGAGGAGGGACGCCACGGGATGATGTGCCGAATGGCTTCCGTCTGCCGCTGGACTGCCGAGAACTGCTGGGCATCAAGAAAACGGGTCTTGTCCGTATCCCGCATCCTCGCATCATTCGTCCAAGGGCCCGCGTTGAGCCACTTCTGAGAAGTGGCTTTGGGCAGAAAAAGGTGCTTTCCATGACTTCTGTACCTCTGCGTGCACTTCCGGGAAGAAAGGCACTGGGGCGGGACAGGAATGAGCTTCCCGAGCGGCTCCCAGGAACCAATCATCCAGCCGCGAGCGCTCTGGACTGGGTGGAGGATTCCACTCCTGTCCAATGGCCGCAGCTGCCGAGGCACACAGGGGAACAACGGAAGACCGGAACGAGAACCACTGGAAATGCCGTCCAGCGCTGGCGAAATCCAACGAAGATGTGGAGCTAATGTGATTGCACACACTTGGCTCCGAAGCAAGAATCTGAATGAAAGCGAGCGGCGGCCGGCTTTATACACCCGCTTCCAGGTAGGCGTGAACCGGCACGCAGCTGTCTTGCCCAATGCTTATTGGCTCTTTCCTCTCGGGCCGATGCTCATTGGCGCGTTTTTTTCTACTCTAAGGTTATAGGGCCCTCAAGCAAGACCCCATACGTCAGTCCGTTGATGTAACGTCGAACATGACTGACTGAAAGGGCACTGGAGGCACTTGGTACATGCCACCATTTGAGGTTTATAATATGAAGGTTTAGAAGGTTGGCTTCTCTAAATGTTAAGTCATCTAGCATGTGATATCAATCTTGAGCAAAACAACTCAAACGATTCCAGGTTTCTTGTTACAAACTGGGATTTGGCTTCAATTATATGTCAGTGTGTACTTAAGAATACTTCTTAGTCCTAGTCTTTTAACTTGCTGAATAAATCCAGATGAACAGAGCATACCATATAGTGGACCACACAGTGCTCTATGAGTCATTGCCAAACATCGCTACATCACTGCAAATGCTTTCATGTATAATCATTTTTAATGTTAGAGTTGTGAGAACACATGCACATGCTGTATACATTTGCTGTCTAAAAATAGCATGGGCATTATTTGGAGTCTGCTTCAGTGCATGGTCTTTATAAGCACTACCACCTACCAAATCCTGTAGAGATGTCTGAGATGTGCGCAATTTGGGCATTAGACCAAAGAGAAAATAACAAAAAAGAAAAAAGTGGCAGTGTCAAATGACATTAAAGGATAAAATAAACATCAGTGCAAAATAAATATCAGTGCTTCAGTGCAAATCCTTGTGCTGCATGCATATCAATATTATACTAACTTTTGTGAAAGATTGTAAAAATTAAGACTAAATCTTCAAGTCATAATTTATTACCTCACATTATATTTCATTCAGTGCTGGACAGTAACTGATTGTATGTAATCTAAGTTACATAATCAGATTCCAAAAATTAAGCACTTCTAATCAAATTGCATTTTAGAATACCTAACATCAAAGTACAATTACTGTTTTATTTTAAAGCTACTTTACATGATTACATTACATATTACTTTTCCTATTTTTTAATCTTTAAACATGAAAACATTTTTTCATCATCTTACCAGTACATGTTCATAATTCTAGAAACTCTTACAGAAATGCAAACATATTTGAGTCTGTGATTTAAAGGCAGGGTTTCCCTTACAAAAACATATTTACAGTTAGTTTTATTATGTATACTTTAGTAAAGCTCAAGTATATTTTAAGTGTATACTTAGTAAGTGTTTAAGTGTATACTTACTGTGGTAAGTACTAGTATACTTGTAAGTGACCTGTTTCCATACGTTTTTGCTTTTAGGTATACTGTTACAGTAGTACACTCTGAGTACACAAGTTTTTCTAAAAAGTACATAAAACGTAGGCTGAAAGCATACTTTTTAATTTTTATTTTAAAAGAAGTATTAAACTATTTAAGTATTATTAATAATGTAAATATAAAATCAATTGATTTATGGAACAATCTAAATAAAACATAAAGATGAAATATTGTATTTGTTTGTCTGTATGTCACGTGATCATACTAAGAATCACGAGAACTAAGAACATGAGAATGTGTTGTTAAACATTGAAATATTAAATTAAAATCTCACAGGGTACTGCAAGTAAATGATTTTGGTCATAAGTAAGTAATAGACCAGACTTTCACATGATGAATAATAATAAAATTGTAATTAAAATTTCATTAAAAAGTAGTAAAATTACATTACCAAAAATGTGTAACCTAAGGAATTAGGTTACTGACTAAAAATATTGCTATGTAGTATATAATCAGTAACTGATTACAATCCCCAATCAATCTACTCAGCATTGATTTAAAAAATATATTGTATATATTTATTAAAATCACTATTTATATACCACATTTAACAATTGACTTGATTTTTCGTAAGCAGTGTGTCAGTAAGATAACTGAACAAATGAAAAGAAAAGATTAGAAGGAATGAAGGGTCAAATGTCATCCTTGAATTTTTTTTAATAATCTTATAAAACATTATATCATGTCAGATATCATGGTATTTAATTACAGCCATTAGCTTAAATGTTTCTGTAGATCTGAGAGGCACAGTGATCTATTACCCTAAAAATGGAGGAATTGCATCTGGAATTTGTGTTGTTTGACCTACCAATACTTGCTTTCCTGCTCCTAAGGACTGTTATCTGGAATCACGATCCACCTATATATACAGTATATATATATTCATTCTAGTTCTTCTAGATTTAGTCTCAGTTGTTGTTTCTGTTTCTTTATGTAGGACAGATTTGATGATGGTGTGATCAGATCTCTGTGATACACATATGTTGTTTGTGTCATTACTTTGTAATAGGATGATAATGTGTACCCTATTCATGCAGAGTGCCATACAGCAACATTTGTGATGTTATCATAACATATTTGCATTGTCATCAAAATAAATATTTATCATAGTCATTGTCACAGCTGACTGCATCATATCACTCTTACATACAAATAAATGTATACCTGTTTCTGAGCTCATTCTTTACATTGATGTCATTTATTCATCATGCCACAGGAACAAACCGTCCATTTGCCAAACCGTCCACTGCCAAGGTCACTGCCAGTATGCAGAGACTTCATCTCCAGAATCCTCAGACAGAAATGTTCACTATACTACAATGAGCGGTTAAACAATGCAATTATTAAACCACTGGTTTTAGAAAAAGACATTAAGGAAGTTGTAGCAATTACTATTAGTCTGTTTTAAGATGGGACCTAAATGTGACTCATAGTCAGTGGGTTAATAATGCATGTACAGTTGCATAATGAGTTTGTTTCTAGTATGCTTGAGTAATTATGCATTGCAGTTTGCTTTAAAAAACCAAAGGAAAATAACTGTCTGAAATTTTATTTTGCCATCCAAATAGATCCACCTTGAAAATAGTTAACAAGGCAGTTCATTTTGGCTGTCCAGTGTCTATTATTATAAACTTGTTTTAAAAAGTGCCTACAATTAATAATTCTGTCACATTTTTCTTACCCCTATTTCCAGAAGGTAATTTTTAGACAGCATGCACAACTATCAAGTTTCGAAAAGGCCAAAAAACAACAGTATTATAAAAGTAATCCATATGATTTATGAATCATGCTATATTTGAAGTCTTTTGGAGCTATGGTAGGTGTCTGAGAAAACAGCCAAATGGCATTATTATATTTATGAAATCGAATATACAGTATGTTATATGTGTTATATATGTTCTAATTTTTGGGGCTAGACAAGCCTGATCACTGTGAACTGCTGTTGTGTCATGAGCTACATAAAGAGTTTTCAAAAACACAAACAAAAATAACAATGTATAGATTAAAATGTCAATGATGACTGAATTTACAATTTGGGTGAACTATTGTTTTAATGCCATTTAATGATATTTGAAAAAAAGTGTTTTATAACCCTCTGTTGTAATTCTTAATTTATAATAATTGCGGATTATAACTTTCCAAATATCTCTGCCCAGCTCCAAAAAACTTCTTAAAAGAACAGTTTACCTAAAAATACGAATTCTCTCATTTACTCTCCCTCATGCCATCCCAGTTGTATATGACTTGTATATATATCAGATGGAAGATTTTTAGAATAGCATTCTGTCACATTACGGTAGGTCCATGCAATAAAAAGTGAATGGGACAAAAATCACATGGAAGTCATCATAAAAATAAAAATAATTCATATGACATATGATGGATTAATAAATGTCTATTAAACTAAAATGATAAGTGGGTAAATTAAATATTGTATGCAGTATTGTATCCCCTTGCATTACAGAGAGTTTGTGCTGATTTATCCTTTTAAGTTTTGTAAAATTGGCAAGGAATATAAAGCTGAAGATGCCACAACAGTTTTTAAATTAACCTAAAAAAGTCCAAACTAATCCGTAGCTTTCTTGTTAAAATGAACAATATGTTATTAAGTATATAACAGATCATTGTTCAAAATGGTCTTATCACCTTAACTTCATTCTCAACGTTTATCTCATTAATAAAGATTTATAATCTACGGTGTTAGGTCTGAATTTGCAGGTAATGTCAGTTTGGTTTCAACTGATTCAACATATGTAACCAAAATGTAAAGTAACCTGGAGTTTTATGTTTCAAATAGAGATGGTGATAAAGGGAGGCAAAAGTTATGGATTGCAGCTTAAATAAATAATAAATTGTAGGAAATCTGATTAGTTATATGCTAATGCTAACATGCAAACCCTTATAATCTCATTCTCTACTGTGGATACACATCACTTGTGGTCTAGGTCTACATAAAAGATGTTTATTGCCTTTCAATTGATTCTAAGAATGCACACCTGGATTTACTAACTCGCTGTGCATGCTCTCAGATGAGATCCCATCTCAAGAGACCATAAGTATACATTCACATGGCATTACAAATTAAGAGGTTTACTGGAAAGCCCTTATATGGAGATGTTTTAGGTGTATTATGCTACCAACTGCTGGTATGCACTTTTACATTCAGACTAATCCAGATGAATTAACACATAAAATAAATTAAGAATAAATTAAGAATTAAGTTTATGTGCATATGTACCTGTTGTCAGTCCAGCAGAAATTTTATGTGGGAACTTTTTCAGCATAAAGGACACGTTTATTAAGTGCTTGTAAAATCACATCATGCATCATGCATTGGATTGTGGGAAATAATTTGTTGCTTTGATTTTACTATAAAAGTAGCTGTACTTCTTGACTGGAATTTGGACTTATGAGGGATCTCTGACCACAAGAAGGTCCTGGGTTTGTATCTGTTCATTGTAAGCTCTGGACAGCACATGTAGCTTACTAATAATATCTGTGGTGGGAGGGCATGTTATTTAAAGTTGGCCTGGCCTGTGGGAGATGTCCAGCCCCAGCCCAAAGGGCATGGGAAGCCCACTCCTACAGCTGCCTTCACATGTCTTCTCCATCAAGACATCAAGACCACACAATAAGATGCTCTGTGTGATATCTTTAAACTAAAAAGATCTCATTATGATATATGTGTGTGTGTGTGTGTGTGTGTGTGTGTGTGTGTATATATATATATGCATTTTATAATTACATAGTTTGCATTATACTACTGTAATGATTAGTATTCCATGTTAATATGCAGAGACAACATGTATACACTGTGGAATCAAATACTCTTTGTTTGAGGATCTTGACATCACTCATAAACCAATGCTATGAGTTTGAGATGAGACTACTACTTGACTGTATATATTTGATTTTGGGTGACCTGGACATTTATCAAAGGTACATGTTGGTTTGGAAAGCAGAAGGTTTAAAGCTGTTACAAAGAAAGCTCATCAAGTCCTTAAGTGAGAGCATGGAGTTATATGGGCAGAAAATGAGGCTTGTTCTGCGGCTAAACGTTGTAACAATTCAACTTTTCGACAAGGTGTGTATTGTTTTGCCAATTACCCCCTTGATTCGGATGAGAATACTGTTTCCATAAATCCCTGGGAAGCAGATCTTTCTAAACATTCCTGACCTTTCCATATGATAGAGGACATCCTTCCTCTGCAATGGGAATGGATAGCGGGATTAGTTTTGAATTACCCTTTGGTCAATAGTTATGCCGCAATGACTTTTGAGGCACAGATTATGCAGGATTTGAAGGGATAATGCAGAGTTGTGTTTACCAATGCAGGCACAGACGGCTTTGATACACGCTCTCCTGAGAGATTGAGAGGGGGGCGGGGGGATGGAGGGAGTTGGATCGGGGGGCAGAAAGGCAAGGCAGAAACTGTGACCAGTCACCTGCTGAAGGATCCCCACGCAGCTGTTCTTTTAGCCTGACCTTACGTGATCTGAACAGACCCATGCACATGCTTCAGATCTAGCTGGGCGCAGCACACCATCTTTTGACCCATAATGTCACAGGCTGGGCTGTGGCGCTGCACGGCTGTCTGGTCGGGCCTTCCCAATGTGCTTTTCTCATGACAGATACACATGGAAAAGCGCAAACTTGCTCGATTGCTCTATTTTTAGTCCTTCGACCACAGGATGTTCATGTAAATGGCATTGTGGCTTTCAGATGCTCCAAAGTAAGTGCTTTTTTTACTTTCCTTCTGAGTGAAAGGAAGTTTGCTTGTTTGTTTTTGTGCGTAAGTTTGGGTTTGGTGAGAAGTTTGTGAGAAAGTAAATTGCAGTTGAAAGGAGATTATCATTTTTTTCCATCGGCTGTTCTGAGCGAATTTCCGCCCAGTGTAACAGGGCTTTTGTTCACAGTTTATGTTGCTTAGTAATATCAGCCCTCTTTATTTGAGGTTTAATGTGTTAATTCAATTAAATATAGGCCTATAGCGCAAAAAAAGTTGACACAAAGATTAAGTTACAATGCTAGTAATGGTGATAGGCATGAAATATTGCCATACTGTTTGACTGATTAAGCTAAATGTGTTGTAGGTTTACAATGTTGTTATGCTCAGAAGTTCTTTTTTAACTTTAAGGCTTTTTTAAATTTTGAGTTCCTAGCAAAGTATAAATTTAAGTATAAAACAAAGTCTCAGATGTTTCTTACAAAATGAACTGGGAAACATTTTAACTTAAATGAAACAATTATTGACAAATGTGTAGAGATGAGATTGCTAAAATAATTAGGTTTAGGACAAGCTAAATCTGCGTTTTTTTAATTCACATTGACATCACAAACATTTGTATCTTTGTAAATCTGAGCACAGTACAAGCCCTTTTACAATTACCCTTTTCATAAAAAAAAAATCAGTGTAACAGAAAACTAAGTCTCTGTTTATCCCCATTGTGGCTGTCTTGGAGAAACAGTTGAGATCTCATGTGTAATTTTTCTTTTGTTCTTTGTCTTTGTCAGAAGCTGTATGTAGTTCTTTTAAATGCCATTAAAGAATTTCTCTAGAAAGGTTTTGGATTAGATGCCATATCACTTTCATAATATCATTAAAATGAAAGCTTGTGTGGTCTGTGCTGATTCTAGAAGCAGCTTTGTGGTTTGTGTGCCTGTCTCTGTGAAATGACCCAGTTTGAGATGTAAGTTAGCAGACTAATCCACTGCTAAACACTGTGTGTCTGTAAATATTAGTCAGGGTTTTGTGCTGTTCTGGAAAATGACAAGTAGTTTCTAGTTTAGTGCTGGTAGTGCTGGTAAGTGTTCTCAGACAACTTACATGAATACCTAATGAGTTTGGCTGTGAGTTAACTGAACAGTAACCAATGTTTAATAAATCAGTGGATTAAAATTAGAAAGCAAAATTTCTTCCTATGAACAATATACCTCATTACCATAACTATAGTCTGTAGTTGCCAAGCAACATACAATAACATTCAAAAAGCATTCTATGAATTATGCGTTTGACAATAAGCAAACAATAAGGTACAAGAGTCTGTTATATCGTGAATAAGTCATTGCTAAAGGGTGTTTTGTGTCGTGCCTGCAAGCCCTTCAGCCGTGACTTATTCATGATACAACACTAGCCTTGAGTACCTTATTGCTTTTAGAAAATGGTTACCACACAATACCAATATAAAAGCCAGAAGTATCAATTAAATTTTCCTAAAGTAAAATCACTAAAAGTCTTACATATGCTGGAAAAAGCCCCTGACCAGCTTTTAACAGGAACAGAATGCTTCTAGGTGTAATGCGTAATTTATGAAGCTCAAATAAACACAGCTGTTTTCATATGCTTTGTCATTATTTCTGTAAACACAATGTGATATTCCTCACACAAATAGAGCTGCTTATCTCTCAGCATGAAAAAAAATTTATTTTCCATCTGTTCCTTTATAATCCTTCTTGCACTTCACGTTTACGTTGCTAAGGGTGGATGCTAAGGGTACTGCGCAGTGATACACAGAATCGTTGGGTGAAGTGGTCATAGCTGGGTTTTGTCGTGAACAGTGCACAGCTATTGACAATCAGAATGAAGGACTGCAACTAATAGTTTTATAATAAACTACAGTGCATGACTATAGCACATTACTATGGTGTATCATAATATAGATTTTCTCTGCAGGAATTTGGTAATATGGTATATCTTGATAACCAACATGAACAATGTTATTGTGGGCACTGCTATTTCACAAGTACAAAAAATATTTTTAGACAATTTGTTTTGTTCTGAAATGACTTGTACTTGGCTCTGTATCTCCACCTCTGCTTACACATGCAAGCAAAGTTTTATCTTTTTCAAGCAAAGCTAGGATTAGCCTGAAGTGTTTTGGCATTTTTTCAAATCTGTTTTACAACAACCTCAAGTGCAGCTTATCCAACCTAAATTCAGAGCTATCAGTTTATAAAAATATACCTAATAACAGTCATTTGTAAACATGAAACTTTGTTTTTAGCCACAGAGCTAATCAGTATAATTAAAACATAGAAGGGCTGGCAATCATATAATATTTTATACAATAGCCAAATTATAATTCTTTTGATCCCGTTACCAGCTCACATTTAACCGTCAGTTTAGGGTGCTCATTTCCATTACAGTCTATAAAGCAGTGTTGACTAAAAAAGCTTTTTGCAACAGTTGTTTCTGGAATATCTGTCACCATGGCGATGATAAAGTGAACACAAAAGATTAGCTGAGGTTCAGTCAATATTTCCTCCCCAATGGTTCAGAGTGCACACCACTGTTATGACATGACTAACCAGTCTGAACCAACGGTTCACACTCTCAGGGGTCGTACCTGTGTCAGGGTTGATGGCAATACTAATCTTGCAGTATTTTGTGATAGTTTACTATCTGTGATATATATTCATATATATATATGTGTATATATATATATATATACATATATATAAAGTGTATATACACTTTATATATATACATATATATAAAGTGTATATACACACACACACACATATATATTTAGTAATAAAAATAATGTTTAATGAGAAAAAAATTAGGGACGGGCTTAAATTCATCTATGGAAATTGATTTGATAATAAATTGGGCAGTCCATACCAGAATTAATGTAAGTTTGCAGTACATTGTGATCGTTTCAGTTAAGTTCAAAGCGAATTATTACATTTTGATGAAAGATTACGTAGACAAACATTTTTTGTTTACTGAAAGACAAAAGTGGAAAAGATTTATCTTTTAAAAAATAGACCACATATAAGAAAAAGTGTTAAACAGCAGTAGGTCCAGGGGAGCACAGTATTTATATTTTGATATGCACATGGTTATCACATGACCCACATGTTCTATCCTGGTTAGCGTTAGTTGCCTAAGGCTTGCATCAAACTGTATTCATCTGCCCCCGATGCCCTGGGCTGCTTTGCATGCCTCTAGCACAGATTAACTTAATGGGCCAACAAAACCATGGCAGCTTCTGAGCTATTCACACTTCTAAGGACCAGCCAACACCGCAAAATATGTTTTTACAATATTTTAGCTCTTCTCTATTGTGCAAGTTGTCATTTTAAATTGAATGATGCTAAATGTTATGGGGGCCAGGGCTAGTGGTCACACGTCTTACCCCAGTGAATGTTTCTCAGTAAGTTTACTTTTAAAAGTCAGTTTCTGTACCCATAACTTTAGCCATGTTCACACAGCACCATAATATGGTTGTCAGTCTCATATATGGAATCATTAATATGGTTGCGTTTACACACAGTTCGGTTATTTACGGGAGTGACAACTGCATTCCATAACTCAACTAACACCTGTAAATGTTTGGAACTTACAGCTGCATTCTTGAAGAAGCCCAGCTGTGTGACCGGAACAATACTGGACAATTAGTTATCTGCCGTTTTACACATCAATCTTTGTCACTCTGTTGATGAAGTTCATAAAGATGATAGCAAACCGCAGTGCTTCATGAATTGCTTCATAATGCACAATTGGTATTCCGGCACTACCACTGACAAGGTGCGCTGCAGCGTGGCATTCTACAGCCGTTTCTACGTGAAATTTGACTTTACAGGTACGGTAGGCAACTTTAGAGAGACTACCAATAGCAAGCTAGCTTTCAAAGCACAAGATTCCATATTCCCTTTAGAGGGCTCTCCAAAGCCATGCCTCCTCCAACACATGAACACGCTGATGACGGAAGATTGTTTGCATCAGAAGGGTGCATGGAGATGTGCAAATATGATTGAATAGGTCCGAATGCAATGATTGGATGAACATTTTATGGTTCTGTGCCTTTTACAGAATATCACATATATATAACATTTAGATTTCTATCAGGATGTGAAGAGACTTTCAACCAGCAAAAAACCTTTAAACTCAAACCCTATTTACCCTAGTTATTGAGTATCAACTTTCACATATGACCACACACCCTAGTCACCTCTGTATCTGATATCTATATCTGCATTTTAGACACTACTTATTTTCTGATTGATGACCAATTCTGAAAGTACTCATGGACAATATGTTTGAGCCATATTGAGTTTTGGAAGATATTTATGGTTATATGTTATTGGGCATTTGTCACCTAATATCTATCTAGATGACATTTGCCATCATTCAGCACATACTTAAAAAAAGTATACATAACCTTTACTAATGTTACTTTGAAAAGTGTAATACAGTAAACTTAAGCTCTGAATTATGCTTTTTCGATCTCTTTCACATTTGCACATAAAATTAAATTATGATAAATGCTAATATCAGAACTTTTAGTTTAGATGCACATGTAAAATGTATAAAATGTATAAAAAAACACATAAACACACAAACTCTTGTGTAATACCCAATTAATTAAATCACTGGTTATAACTTGTTTTTTAAGAGGTTCTACAGTACCAGTAATACAAGGACTATTGCAGAAAAAAATTAAATAATTAAATTTAATTCGTTGTGCAAAAAGCACTGATTTTAGTTTTTAGTGTGTTTCATTTTAATTTAAACAAGTTATTATTTACTGGTTGTCAGCCCTACCGTGAAAATAAATAGTAAAATACAGTATTTTATCTGACTGTCTTGTAAGCGGATTTGCATGTGATTCATTCTAAAGTCAGAAGAATAGATCAGAGGGTTCATACAGTCTGCATTTATAGAATTGGGACGGTGGCCAGGCGCTGGATGCATAGTTCACAGCAAGGAGAATAATGGAAAATCACAGCTAGCGCTTTCTGACATTGAGAGCAATGGAAAATGCAGTCCAGTGGAAAGAGGCTTTTGAGAATAAATTACTTGATAATGGTAATGCAGGACTCCAGAGAACCGGTCAGAAAGCCACTAAAGTGCATTGCTAGATACTATCAACACAAAGCAAGTAAGCACAGGACATGAGGCTAATCAATGCACCGCTGGCCGAACGAGGGCTACCTCCTAAAAATAGGACACAACTAGAGTTCTCTAGGGGTTACTCGGTTCAATTAGGTTGTATAATTAATTGACTGTTATAATAATTACATAAGTAGTGAAGTGATGCCCCTTGGAGTGTAAGAGCTGCATGCTGCAATATGATTTTGTGGCCCCATGGGACGACTGTAATGTGTGTTATCATTATGATGGAACACTTTGTTCATTTGACATGTTATGTTAGAGCCTGTGTGTTCATTTGTACAGCAGAGGAGCGGAAAATGTGCTTTGTTTAAATAGGGTTGGGCGATTGGAAAATACCATGGAATATTTTTAGTTCTACCATTTTATAATGCTTGATATGCTTCTTTACCGGAAATAAAAAAATTAAGAAATAAAAAATAAAATAAAAACGAGCAAAACCACATAATCACGACTTCTTCAACATAATAAAACCAAGGAAAATATTATTGGGTATATTGTAAACATATTCAGCACATGTATGATATGTGTAATGGATGCATTTGTCTTTAGACAGTTTCTCTTTAATAATTCAAAATTCTTGTGCTGTTGTAGCTTTTAAAATTGTGTGGGGCAAACAGGCACTGCATTAGAAAACTACACAAGCCATTTATTTCAATTAAAAACCATGCACTTTGATGTCGCAAATTTAGTGGGCACGAAACACGCATTATTAGGTTTATTTTGCCTCTAAACACCCAGAGGGAGCCATTAAGTCTGGAGGGCTAGATGCTCTGTTAGGTAGTAATAACTTTCCAAAGCGTTTGTGCTGAGAAATGGCCTTAATTTTATGATGACATCACAGTTTTTAAAGTACACAGCACCTTCCTTTGTGTCTTTGATCGTTTAACAATTCTGTGATCATTTGATAATTGAACATGCTGTAATGCAGGTTCCTCAAGGGGCCTCATGACCTACTGGGGCCCTTAGTCACTGATTGTAAAATTACATTTTCTAGTAAACATTTTTGCTGTGTGGCCTAAGTTAAAGCTTAAATCAATGGTTTAAAACGTACATATCTGTGTTCCCTATGCTATATATCACAGTGACATGGCAAATGCTGTCCATTATATATATATGGTTTTTGTGGTAGGATATTTAAATCCCAGTGGAGTTAAGGGAGTCATAATGTTAATTATGTTTACTGGTTTGTTCTTAATCTATTCGTATAAACAATAGCCCCAGGTTAAAATAACTAATATTACAATATATACAACAATAATTACAATACACAGCAAATAATAACGTGTAGTAATGTTTATAGATTAATCTGAGTGTGTATGTAGGTTGGATGGAATTCGTGTTTTTATTATGTTTCTAGTCCCTTCCTTTTGCTAGTATGCCACTACATTAGACTGCCTCTATCCCTTCATAAACATGCCCTCTTTTCAAAAACCCTACCCTCCTAAGATAGGTCAGCCAACTTATGAACCTGGCATCATTAGCTCTAACTGGAATCTTAAAGATCTTAACAACCCACCTTCATTAATAGTTATTTGAAATAAATCTGAATATTTAATTGTATTATGGTTAGATAATGTTTTTGGCGTGTTCCTGCACCAGCCAGAGAGGTATTAATTTTTCTCTTGTGTGCGTTCTAAAAAACCTCAGTCACTGTGCATTTTCATTGCACTAAACAATAAATAAAGGGTGAGCTGTCCCTTTAAGTGCATGAAGTACAAGTTTTCATTATAAGTGACCCATTTTAAACCTAAACATGCTTTGAATGTTGTGATTTGTATCAAGAGAAATTAAACCTAGTGTCATGTAGTGCATATGTGGATTTGAATATGTGGTTTACAAGGATGCAAATGTGTATAATGACGTGTAATTATAAACATGGTTTATGGGGACACCTACTGTGTGTATGGAGCATCCTTATAAACCACATATGCCAGTCTGTGTGTGTGTGTGGAGGTGTAGTAAGTAGGTCAGAGACATTGCGATGCTCAACTGCTTTCAAATCAAGAGATTGCTGTAGGAACTACTCACATTCATATGGGGGAGGCTAATTTACTCATTATTATACTATCAAATTATTGCAAACAATAAATCTATCAAGTAGAACAATAGCAAAATATAAATCTATTAGTATAATTACTGTAACCTGTGCATGGTTTGACACTCAGATTGAAACCCTAAAGACAACATATCCTTAACTAGAGTCTGATTAGAAGGACATCTCTACAGTTCTCATTATGCCTGAACTTCCACAGCACTGCATTGACTTGCAATTCACCCATAATCTCACGGTGTTCGCAGACCGCTTACACGGGCGATATTCTGTATAATGTGATAGAATGTGCGATGCCATTAGCAACCCACGCAGCCACTCATGCATGCAAAGTGCAGACCTCCACTGCTGCCCAGATGTTGGGTTCAGTCCTGCGGGTCTCCTTTAGAGCAATCGGGAGCAAATCTCAGCTTAGATCAGTGTGGTTGGGTTGGGCTACTTTTGCATTCAGCACAGCACCTTTGGTTCAGCCCGTCTCTCTTTAATCACACGCTCCATTGTCATTTGGGCTGCAGTGCTGGGCTTTTGGACCCAGCCAGACAGCATGAATGACGAATGCTTTAAAGGCTGCATGCCCCGGTTGAATGAAGATGGAGATATGTACTTGCGCTTGCTCTTTAGGTTACTGTTTAAAGGTTCAGTAAGTGATGTCTGAGAAATGCTGATATAAAAATCTAAATCAACATCCAAACAAACATTTTTGTGAATATTTGCTAGATGTCTGTACTGTGTGTGTTTAAAAATATTATGTACATGTAGCATGACAATGGAGGTTTTGTCATCAGATGTGCTAAAATGTGCTAATATCAGTAGTACTTACTAAGACAAGCTAATACAGCACTTGGGACATGAACAAACCCCTTACGTGATATTAAACATAAACACATAACTCGTTCAGCACCATTTGTGCTGCATTAAGGATACCAATGTATATTATCATTAATGTAGCACAGATGGTGCAGAACGGGTGGCTTGTTGATCAAAAGATCCTGAGATCTGTTACTTCATACAAGCAATCATACTTTTCATACAAATTTTCTGATAATAAAACAGATGATAAAATTCTGTAGTTGTTAAATGTTAAAAAACCCATAACCAGAATATTATAGACACTTGAATGGTTTTGACTGAGCAGCCACCCACAACAGCAGTGTAAGTGCTGAGTTTGTTGGTCAAGCATCGAGGGAGAACACAAAAGAAGCTTAGCAAAAAGTTTACATCACACTTTTTCATAAGAAAGCAATGTAATATATTTGTGTAAGGAACAGATAAAACTTAAAAAAAGATAGATTTCTTTAAACTGAGCTAGAATTGATATTGTTTTTTGCCGATTTGACCGACTGTGACGTAAATCAGGAAAAGTGCCCAAATCTTCTCTTATTAAAACTTGTTTACAGTGGAATTTATGTGGTGTTGTATTATTGTTCTTAGAAATCTGCTGGGAGGAGTTAGCAATGATGGTGAGATTACTGCACTAGTGCCCTGCATTTTTTAATTTCCTCCGCACAGTTTGGCTGCTGTATGCCACACACTCAACGTCCCCTCTGGAGTAAAGAATTTTATTAAGTAAATGTATAAGAAGCCGTGAATACCGTTACAACTAAAGGACAATTTTAGAATATTCCTACAATATAGCCAGGCCTTGAGTGCCTTATTGTTTTTATAAAGTGGTCACTACATATTTAAAATGTAAAACACAAATTTTCATTTAAATTGACTAAATTAGCATCTTTCATGTAGAAGATAGTCCAAGGCATAGACAACCCTCCTCCTGGAGAGCTTTCCTGAAGAGTTCGGCTTTAACCCTAATCATCACTTGAACCAGTTAATCATAGTGTTCAGAATTACTTGACAATTACAGGCAGGTATGTTTAAGCTGATATTTGAATGTAATCATGTGATTTATCCTGATTTATTTGCAGTAAGTGAGCATGTTTCAGGTTTACCATATACAGTGTCACGTGAATGAACAGAAAGTAAAAACCTGATTACTAGAAGTGAGAGGTAGGTTGCTTTTTATATCTACAAACAAGATTCCAACATCAGTTATCTGACATTGATATCTGTTTCACTGTAGTACCTTAAACATTTACACACCAGCACCTTTGCAATGAGCCATATTGTGATTTATGAATATATGAAACAGAGTATTATTATTTCTATACTCAATAATTAGATGAATACATCTTATAGCATGCTGCATGCTGTTGAAAACAGTCCCGGTAAAAATCTTCTTTGCCACCAACATCATTCACTATTCCTGGGCTGGATAGTTGCTTAGCAACTAGATTTGCTGAACATTTTCACCAGTGGAATGCATCAAGCTGATGAATTCAAGTCGGATTAAAATCTTTCTAAGAACATTATCTGCATATTTCATCTTATCTGTTAAATGCTACATTTAGAGCCTTTGAGCCACAGTGTAACCATACTATAAAGTATACCTGCTAAAATACATAAACATTATAAGGAATGTGCAAACTACAGTAAAAACATATTTTTAGAATTGAGCAGTCGGCTGCCTGTTCGACTAGCCAGTTAATAGGTCTTGAGGAAGCCCTCAATAATTAAGTTAGTGTTGGGTTCTAACCTTAATTAGATGCCATTCTTAGTGGCAGTATTGGTATTACTCAATGGACTCAATTGTATTTACTTAAAAAATTATTAGGTGTATAAGATTAAAAATAAGTTTGTATTGAGAACTGTCAAATTCCACTGCTATTGTATAGAGCACAAAAAGTTTGGTGTTGTGACAATTCCTTTTCATATGGAAGCCTAAAATCAGGGCACTTGCCAGGACAAGTGGGTATTTTGTATAGGTTAGTGAAAGAGAATTTTACTTCTCTGGCCAGACAAGTACCTTGAAAATGTCACCAAAAACAATAGCTAGTTTTTGTGATAAAGTAAGTAAAATTCAAACATTGGAAAACGTTGGAAACAAGGAAAGTACAGGTTTAAATAAGCTTAGGAACAATCTTGACCAATCAGAATAAGATTCTACTTTACCTCAGGCAATAGCAGTGAAGTGCGTAATTTTAATTTACTAAAAAGGAATATTTCTTAACCCTCCGCAGCCCTGTATTCTGGTAATCTGACAATTGCAAAAATCAAACTTATAGTCATAAAGACACACACACACATCACATTTGCTCCCGTTTATTTGTGATCACATTGCTACTAACAATGTCCAGTAGGGTTAGACAGAATCTTTGTATGCACTTTCTACAAAATTATGCTGATATCTATCAGGAGATGATAAACCGATCATCTCCTGGGGAGAGGGTCAGATAAATCGCTGGGGAGTGTCTTGCCATGATTACTGCCTAATAAGAGTAATTCCTCTTATTATTTCCCCTGTTGATACAGAAGTTCCATCAGTGTCAAAACTTACTATTCCGTCCGAATACTCCGATTTAGCAGAGGCATTCAGTAAAGCAAAGGTTTGTGCAGTTACGGATTGGCCTTTACCCAAAACTGTAAAAGAGCTCCAACGTTTCTTAGGCTTCGCCAATTTTTATCATTGTTTCATTCAGGGTTTCAGTTTAGTAAACTGTCGTCTGCAGAACACAACTACGATGTGGGCAATCGTGAGCTGCTAGCCATGAAATTAGCATTAGGGGAGGGGCACCATTGGCTAGAGGGGGCTATACACCCTTTTACCGTTATTACTGACCACAAAAACTTGTAATATCTCCGCACCACCAAGCGCCTCAACCCCCGTCAGGCTCAATGGTCTCTGTTTTTTACTCGGGGTCAATTTTACAGTGACAGTCCAGGGTCAAAGAACACTAAAGCTGTTGCACTATCTCGACAGTCAGAAGACTCGCATAGACCCCCATTCCCAGACAATATCATCCCAGAGAGAATTCTAGTAGCTCCGGTCCAATGGGACTAACTTCAATCCCCACCCTCCGAATGTCCAGAGAGTCTCACTTTCATTCCCGAGTCCTTCAGAAAGCATGTACTCACTCAGGTTCACAAACATCCAAGTTCAGGCCACCCAGGCATCAACGCCACGGTTCAACTTTTCAGGAACCAATACTGGTGTCCCACCCTGACTTCCGACACCATAACTCACATCCAGAACAGTACGATCTGTCAGATCTCCAAGACCCCTAAACACTTATCTGCAGGACTATTACAGCCCTTGCCCAACCCCCACCGTCCCATATCGTGATTGATTTCATCACTGATTTGCCCAATTCCCAGTGCAACACCATGATTCTCATTATTATAGACCAGTTTTCCAAATCATGCTGTTTAATACCCCTACCCAAGCTCCCCTCTTCCCTAGAAATGGCTGAGATACTGTGCAACTTCGTCTTTCAGTTTTATGGATTAGCTGACGACATCGTGTCAGACCGGGGACCTCAGTTTACTTCACGGGTGTGGGCATCTATTTTCAAGAGTCTGGGAGTAAATGTTAGTTTGACCTCAAGATACCACCCACAATCGAACGGTCAGACAGAACGTTTAAATCAAGAGCTTTTCAGATTCCTAAGGTCATACTGCAACCAACGACAGACCGAATGGAGCAGGTATTTAATGGGCTGATTACTGATTACTTCCTGTTTGCTGCACCAATCTCCAACCAACCCAGCTATTTAAACCCCAGACTCTAATAGACTCATTGCAAAGTCTTTCTTTACTAACATTTCAACTAACATTTTGCTAATTGTTTGTTTGATTGTTTGCTGCCTGCTTTTGGACATTGCTTTGAATTACGTTTTTGATTGTTTGCTGCCTGCCTTTGGACATTGCTTTGAATTACGTTTTGATTGTTTGCTGCCTGCCCTGACCATTACCTGTCTTATCGTTACTGAGTTTGTCTAGTCCCTATTGCTCTGTTTGCCGGTATTTGAACCATTGCCTGTTTGACCACTCTTTGAATAAAATGCTGCAGATGGATCCTCATAACTCAGAGTCTCTGTTACACACGTGAAAAACATGTCACCACATTTCATATGTGATACCGTGGGTTTCCCATAAGAATTTACATGGTATTCACATGAAAACGTTTCAAAACCACACATTGTACATCTAATCACATGTGTTTTTGCAAATGTAAAATTTATGTAGACATGTTAAAAAATATGTAATAAGATATTAAATGTGTGGTTTTGGGATAGGGTTTGCATGTTAATACATTATGGTCACTGGCCAAGATTGAATAAACATTTGATAGTGGTGTGCAACAACAATTGCTATGTTGGTGTCCTTTGCAGGTTAAGAAACTCTTACAGTACAAAACAGGCTGATGTACATGTAATATTACATTATGTATTTAAACAGTATTGTTCAAAACTTATTACTAATTACAAACTAATTAGTTTTGAACAATACTAACTTATTTAATGATTAAATAAAATTCATTTTGACACATTATTGATCTAATTATTATTGTCAATTTGTTATTATATTTGCATTTTGTCATTTTATAAGCCATTGTCTATTTTTATTGCTTACTACTACAACAAAAACCTTTATTAATATAACAGCACAGATAATGAAGGCTTATCTTATTAGTGATAAAGCAATAGCTTTTCTGTGTGACCTCTGTGTGGACCACATGTTTCAAAACAGGAATTCTGAAAGATAATCTCTGAACAGCTGCTGGGTTTCTTGAGAGTATATGTACAGCAAGGGTTAATATGAAATACAATCTCTGACTGGACTCATCTCTCTGTGTTTAATTTAAGTATAAAATCCTTTAAAATTGCTTAAGGAACAATAGTAATAGATACAAATGAGACAATTGTTGAAATGCATTGAGTAAAGAGCTATAAAAGTCATGTCATTTGTATAGCTAAGGTGATTTGGTTTTGGAATAATTGGGAAATGCCTGATCTGAGCTTAGTTTGTGACATTGCTGAGATCTCATCTAAAAAACTTACGACATATGTAAGATTTCTTTCATCATGTTTGACAGTCATGATTACTTTTTGTATAGAAAGTAGCAGCTTGAACATTCTGTTACAAATGGCTCATATTGTGAGCCATAAATGATGACAAAATGTTTGCATTAATTTCTATACCTTCTCTATTGCTAAACATCATGGAAACTGTTCATCAGTGCTCGCCAAACTTGTCTGCCAAACCGAGTGCCCTGTCAGAAACTTTGATTTTAACCTCGTTTTCAGCATTCACGATGTGTTTGACAAAGTTGATAGATACTCTGTGTTTGATCCTACAAACATATGGACATTAGTAAACACTTACTATTTGACATTCAGAGAAATCAATTCCAAGACCTGGAGACACTTCAGGCCAATGTGGGTGGGCAGACTGCAGTATCTCTATCAAATACAGCATGCAGTAGTATTAAGTGGATTATGTTTAGCATATTGTTTACCATCTAAATCTAAGTCTGCCTAGCACTGGGTACTTAAACATTGCATCGTCCTCCATGTAAACCGCTTAGAGGAGTTTGTTACCGGGTAGGCGTGCGAACGTTCAATAGTTCTACTCTGTGATTAAGAATTCCTGTGTTTCGGAGTGAGTGGAGAGGCTGTTATGGTCATTCTTCACATGTGGATTGTGACACATTTGGCGAATCAGGAATGCAGTAGAATGTAATGCCTGTACTTTGGCTGCCAAGATGTTCCCAGCCGTCTGCATTTTGATCATTACAAATAATAGGCTCTCCTCAGGGTTAAATTAGCTACACTGACAGGTTTGCAGAGAGAATCTCAGGAAATGAGGCGTGCTGAAAAGACTAATAGGTGAAACTTGATGTTCTTTGTCTTGGAAGCTGTAGGTTTGCTACCAAAAGCATCCATGCTGTTTTCGGTACCTTTGTGGGAAAATCTGTCAGCATTTAAAGCTAGTTTTCTGATCACTGTTGTTGCTTCCATTATGGAAAGATGGCTTGCCACTGATTATAGAAAAAGACTTTGTGAATCTAAATTGATCTAACAACAAAAACATCTTGTTTGTTTGTTATGTTTGTTTGCTTGTTTGTAATGTTAAGCATTAACTATTAGTTTGATTTTGCTATCAGAGAATGTGAATATTTTAAAGGCAGAAACTTTATGTTATGCTGTATTTATTTGTTATATGTTTATGTATTTATTTGTTATGCTGAAAGACTCTTCATGTCCTGATAACAATCACTAAGTGGTCTAAAATATATTTATATAAATATATATCTTCTGCGGAAGGCACAGAACCATCAAATGTTTTTCCAGTCATTGCATGCAGTAGGATATCCAATGATAGTATGTCAAACTCGCCAGTCAAACTATGTAAGCGCTCATGTGTTGGAGGAGGTGTATATTTGGAGAGCGCTTTGAAGCGAGGGGGGATCTTACACTTTCAAAGCCTTTCCAAAATTGCCTACTTTACCTATTACCTATACCTGGAAATGTTGAGTTTAAGTTATTACATGATGTCCTTATTGTTTAGCGTAGGGATGCCAAATGTACCATGTGTAAAAGTACTTTTGTACCAAGCTGATACTAAAATAAAGAAAAATGAATTATATCAATATCAGTAGTACCAAATACTCAAATCCCTATGTCCATTTGACTGACAAATGGCTACTTTGCAGCACGTGCATATGAATTTGTTTGTGTACATTGTAATGAGCACCCAAACTTTACAGTTAACAGTTAAATGTGCTTACTGGTCAAAAAAGCACTGTAACAGACATTTTCTGACCAATGTTGACACATTCTGTAATATCTTGAACAACGGCATAACAACATAAATGGCTTAAAAATAACAACCAATTCAGCCTTGCAGTGTAATTCATTACACAATGATCACTGCGCTGTTCGACAGAAGCAATGCACCTGCACCAAAACCCTCCTGAATTTTCACACCTGATCCTTAATAATTTACCAAAGTAAATTAACATGTGCTTATAGAACAGAACAGAGTGTTTATTTGCCACACTACGAGGGCCGAGGGGAAATTATTTCCACGACTTACAGTTTCCGTACACTGTACCGTAAACATAGCGTGTTACCATAGAACAAAATTGTCTTAAGTTACTGGGACTGTCCCTGTGGTGTAACCTGAGATTAACTTCTTTCTCAGGGGCCTGATGGTGTTAGATGAATGTACGGTTGTCACAATGCCAACATTTCAGTAGGTGATAACAATACCAGTGAAATTTCACTATCAAACTTCAATACAAAATGTTGATAGCAAAGGACATGCTAATAAGCAAATAAACATAACCCCTTATTTATGAAATAAATGTTAATTTAAATAGTAATATTTTTTGTTAATAGCAATTTTTATTTGTTCTGATTTTATATTTAGTAATATAAAAACATACATAAAAAACATATGTTACCCGGTAAACACATAAAAACATACTTATGTTAAGTATGACTTTCTTAAGTAAATATTGTTTCAACATTGTTCAAAATCAATATTTAAGTAAAAGATCAGGATATAAAAAACAACAAATAAACAGCCAGTGTATTACTCATTTTTTGTTGTTGTTAATATTATTATCATAAGCAGTGGCAGATCTGTTAGGCTGCATTTTCAGTAAAGGCCTGATGCACAGATCCAGATTTTAATAAAAATCGTATTTTTTTTGGGCTACCAATACCTCACCAAAAATATCTAACGCACATTGCCGTTTTTTATATTCACCTCAGTAACTACACTAAACCTTCAGTTGGCTGAGTTTCAAAATGCCAACAAGAATAAGTGCTATTTTATGTACGTGCATTCTGGGTACATTTACATCAAATTTATTGCATCCTGTTCCTTAATTTGACATGACTCACAAACCACTGAAAGAACTCACTTCATGATTATATTTTATAGCAAGCTGCTGCATTAAATCAGAAAATGTTTCCAGAGTAATTGTTGCTCATACTTTAGTGCCATTAAGAATCTTTCTTGTCTATTGAGTTTTATTGGATTGAATTATTGGGTGTTTAAAGCGGATAGCTGGACACTTGTATGTGATTGTAAAGTATAACAAATATCAATCCATTTTAATTTAATGTTTCTGTCATTTAGTGATTAATTCATCAGTATATCTTACTGTATTTTAAAAATAAATTTAAACTTAAAAATGATTAAAAAAAGAGTTATATTCGATATTTCATCAAAATATAATAACCTGCTTCTCATCCAAAACAACTTTTATTTTTAGGTAATGTCAATACAAAGTGTGTCCTAAAATGTATTTGAACACTTACAATTTATTATACGTTTCTTTTGTTGCAATGACTTTTACTCAGCTGGTGTTATAATGAGTTTTAGTGGATATATGAAGTCAAGTTCACACAGGTGTCCTAGCAGAGTAACCACAGGTACAGTTCACGGACTCATGGCTACTGTATATGAATCTGTTGAAACTGGTTGTGGCAGTTTTGTGTTTTTTTCTCTTAATGCCTTAACTGTGCTAAAGGTTAAATCACATTTATAATCTGTTTTGACACCCTCCATGAAAACCCAACATATATAGCGGACTGAAGAGTGATTTAATTCTTTTTAAAATTAATGTTGCTTATTTATTGAATTAAAATGTTGAATTAAACAATACTTTCTGTTATTGTTATTATACAATCCTAGCTTTGTTTTTCTGTGTTTGCTTAATGAATTAAAAGCCACATGAAATTGAAGTACAGCATGTCCACCTAGCTCTAATACGACATACTAATCCAGAGCCCAGGGGCATGAAGAGATTAGCTGTGACTGACCGTTTGCATGAAAGCAAAAATGACATTTTGAATACAAATTCATTGGCTATATTACCATGTCGTGGGCCAATGGCATAGTCATACTAAATTTTTATTATTCATAAAAAGTCATTTAAAAATTCAACTGGAATTGAATTGTGTAAGAAAAGTGTGAGACAAAATGAGATCTCACTAAAATAATGTAATGGTATTATTTTACAGCTATGCTGTTTTTTAAAATGATTGTTAGTAACAATTCTTTGCTTAAATGCAACTTAAATGCTATTGCTTAATACAGTATTGTTTGGAAACACAGCAAATGCTTTATATACCCAGGGCTGTCTGTCAAACTTAGGGGAGATTTGTCTAATTTGTATTAATATTATGATTGAAAAAAATTCTAAATACTGCCAGTTCAGCCAGAAGTCATTTGTTATGTAATTGCTGTGGAGTTTATAACCTGTCCATCTGTAACCGCTGGCTGCAGTTCAGGTAGATGCAAAACCAGCAGGCCCTAAAGGGACCATGAGGACCAGAGCATTGTTTAATGTTTGAATGAAGTATCGGGCCCCATAACACTGTCACATGATGGCTATTACTTTGCCAGGCTGTTAGGCAAAAGCTTTCAGTAAATCAGCCTTATGCCTTTCCTGGAAATCCCAAATGACAGGCTGAAAGTAGCTTTTGTACCTTCTAGAAATGTGATTAAAGGCGTTTTTTAAAAGGGCAGATGTAAAAATACTTGAGCTATGTCATTGACTGGAATTGTGATTAATACAAATACGTAAGTTTTAGACTCCTATTAAATAAATAACTCCTCTTTGGATATGTTCCAAAACCATATACATTTATTATGTAAGTAATCCATAATACAGTTTTTTAATTAATGTCGTCTGAAGCAAAATGATATGTTTGTAAAAGAAAACGATTAATATTTTGAGCATATTTAACGATTGATAGGCCTGCATCATGTTTGATTGTAAACATAACTGTATAAATAAGTACAGCCAACATGGCAGCACCCCAGCTTTGCGACGATACCTTTAAATCTCATTGGTCCTCATGACTACATGTTTCACCATGATGCATATGACGACCAATGAGATTCAAAGTCATTGACGTGGAGCCAGTATGCGGCCAGGATATTAAGATAACTGATTGTATTCGGCTAAAGAAAGAAAGTCATATACACCAAGGATAGCATGAGAATGAATAAGATTTTTATATTAAGGTGAGCTATTCTTTTAAATATATGTATGAAACTATGAGAGAATGTGTATATTTCAGGTGCTCTTATTCAGAACTGTTTAATTTTGTGCTGCTAAAGCAGAAGGAACATTGTACTCAAATATTCTGAGTATGTTTCCTGCACTACTGTTCAGCAGTGGCGTTGCTGCCCTACAGAATCTGAGTCAGATGACTGTAATGAGCAGGTTTTCTTTAATGAGTCAAAAAAACTCTCACAATTTCCTCACAAATACTAATAGAATCAATAAATACAGATGAGAAAACAGCTGAGAAATCAACCTGATTGTGTCCTTGTGCCTAATGGCAAATCACAGCTGTGCTGATATTCTGTGATACTTTTGTGATATTGCCTAAATATTTCATGTCTCTCAATTAAAATGAGGTCATAAAAACTGCACGTTTAATAATTGTGAAAGAATTAAAAATATTGTTTAAAATAGTTTTAGATAATAATAGTATTTTACACAGCTGAAGATTTTATAAATTTGACATCAACTTCCCATTTACATCAACTGCTTAAGGATAATTAATAATCAATGTGTTTCAACAAATGAATTTTCTAAATTGTGCTAGGCCCATTTTTTGTCTTTAAAGCTTTTGCAGGATATCTGCAGATAGGGTCAAGGCAGCAGGTATGTAATATTGCTGCATTTTAAAGATGTCCTTGTGGCCAGAATAAACCCATCCATTTTACAGCCATGTCTCTGCAGTCCTTGAAGGGGATGGCATCCCTCCACTCCAGATTATAATGATCAAAGGTCAAGTGCTACCAAAGTAAATGGTGTTGGTCATTTGAGATATTTTGGTGTTTACAACCCTGACCTACATTGATGCAATCTCTCAGAGCAATAAAACTGTCTTCAGACCAGAGTGCCCTGAATTTTAATTACTTTTCAGATCTGAAAGGGCTGGTATATCATTTTTTATCATTTATAGCTGTCCTACAAATGTTTGTGTGTTTCTTGACAGCTGATTGTAAAGGGTTATTAATTAGGGTGTTTTGGATTTTTGCTTTGCATGTTTAAGATGCAGCTCACCTCAAATGACAATTCTTTACTCCAAATGATTTACTGATTTTCATGTTGTTCAAAACTTGTTCTGCCTATGAAACTTGAAAATATTTGAAGAACCACGGTGCAGATCTTGCCTCTGTGACCTTTCAGAGGGTCACATCTGTTAAGCTAAAAAATTATAATAAAAATACCATGATAGCCATTCTAAAGATATTTGACAACTTTGTATGAAATGCAGACCACAACTTAAGTTGTTATTTCCAAATAGGCTTTCAATGTTCAAATCTAGGCTGAATCCACATCAGAAAGTCAGAGTCATTGATACCAAACCTGCATTGGCAATTGTAAAATAACAGATGTAAATGCGGTCTAGATGCATGCTTCAGTTTTAGTGACAGATGTGGTGACAGATGAATGATGAAAAAATTGTACCTGTGAATTCCAATGTAAACAAAAACAATATATGCATTCAATATATGGACTTGGAAAGACATGACGGTAAGTACTTTCAGAATCTTTCTGTGAAACAGTGTCTTTAATGCACTTCAGGCATATGATAAATCAAAAGTGTAATTTGTTTTATAATCTCTATATGTGCAGTATTAAAATGTTTAAAATATGGATTGCTAAATGTAGCATCCATGTGCATTGTGAGGTACATTCAGTGCTTTGACAGCAGTGGAAAAGGGTAACAATCTTTGGGGCTCTCTTCAATTAACTACAACACTGTCGTTCCTTGTTATTATCTAATGCACTCTGGAGATGTGTTTGAGCATCCTCCATTTAAAAGGTAAATAGCTATTGGTCATGACCCCATGTAGTGACTGTTCTGCATTGGTAAGTGTTGATGTGTCTCAGTGCATTAGTGTAAGTATACAGCACTTTTTTGGATCTCAAGTAGATTTTTTATAGGAAACAGTATGTAACAGACCTTTAATTATTGACACATCCTTTAAGCTTTAAAACAATGTCCTTGTGTGTATTTAACTTATTCAACACCAGAGCTGATATAGAAAAAGAACATGATATTTAAAGCAAAATTTTGTTAAAAATTAACTAATGTTCAAAACGGTCTCCCTACCTTACCCTAATTTGCAATGGTAACTTAATAATAATTCAGTTTCGCAGGAAAGTTTGACTTCATTCATCTGTGTGGTTGTTACAGTGCCTTTCAAAAGTATTCATACCCCTTGAACTTTTTCACATTTTGTCACCTTACAACCACAAACTTAAATGTATTTTATTGAGATTTTATGTGATAGACCAACACAAAGTAGCACATAATTGTGAAGTGGAATGAAAATGATAAGTTTTCAAAAAGCAAATACAAATCTGAAAAGTGTGGTGTGCATTTGTATTCAGCCCTCTTTACTCTGATACCTCTAAATAAAATCCAGTGCAATCAATTGCCTTCAGAAGTCACCTAATTAGTTAATAAAGTCCATCTGTGTGTAATTTAGTCTCAGTATAAATACACCTGTTCTGTGAAGGCCTCAGTTGTTTGTTAGAGAACACTAGTGAACAAACAGCATCATGAAGACCAAGAAACTCACCAGACAGGTCAGGGATAAAGTTGTGGAGAAGTAGGGTTAGGTTTTAAATAAAATACCAAGCTTTGAACATCTCAAGGTGCACTGTTCAATCCATCATCCAAAAATGGAACAAGTATGCCACAACTGCAAACCTACCAAGACATGGCCGTCCACCTAAACTGACAGATCGAGCAAGGAGAGCACTGGTCGGAGAAGCAGCCAAGAGGCCCATGGTCACTCTGGAGGAGCTGCAGAAATCCACAGCTCAGGTGGGAGAATCTGTCCACAGGACAACTATAAGTCGTGCACTCCACAAATCTGACCTTTATGGAAGAATGGCAAGAAGAAAACCATTGTTAAAAAAAAGACATAAGAAGTCCTATTTGCAGTTTGCCACAAGCCATGTAGGGGACACAGCAAACATGTGGAAGAAGGCGCTCTGGTCAAATGAAACCAAAGATGAACTTTTTGGCCTAAATGCAAAGTGTTATGTGTGACAGAAAAGTAACACTGCTCATCACCCTGAACACACTATCCCCACTGTGAAACATGGTGGTGGCAGCATCATGCTGTGAGGATACTTTCTTCAGCAAGGACAGGGAAGCTGGTCAGATTTGATGGGAAGATGGATGGAGCTAAATACAGGGCAATCCTGGAAGAAAACCTGTTGGAGGCTGCAAAAGACTTGAGACTGTGAAGGGGATTCACCTTCCAGCAAGACAATGACCCTAAACATTCAGCCAGAGCTACAATGGAATGGTTTGGATCAAAGAATATTCATGTGTTAGAATGGCCCAGTCAAAGTCCAGACCTAAATCCCATTGAGCATCTGTGGCAAGACTTGAAAATTGCTGTTCACAGATGCTCCTCATCCAATCTGGCTGTTTTTGAGCTATTTTACGAAGAAGAATGGGCAAAAATTTCAGTCTCTAGATGTGCAAAGCTAGTAGAGACCTACCCCAAAAGACTTGGAGCTGTAATTGCAGCGAAAGGTGGCTCTACAAAGAACTGATACAGGGGGGCTGAATACAAATGCACACCACACTTTTCAGATTTTTATTTGCTTAAAATTTTGAAAACCATGTATTATTTTTGTTCCACTTATATTTATATTTATGCTTTTGGCATATTTTATATTTATCCAAAGCGACTTACATTGCATTATACTATACATTGTTTCTAAGTATATGCAATCCCTGGGATCGAACCCATGACCTTGGCGTTGTTAACGCCATGCTC
>JAZGTJ010001116.1:33120-64781 GCA_036877575.1 Botia almorhae | reverse complement strand
TAAACAGAGCGATGGACTCCATTGCGTTCAGCGAGAGCGCCGCTCTTCCTTTTAAACAAGCATTGTATGTGCACACGCTCAAGTTTTTAAATTTTAAATATATTTACACCTAATATACAATACAAATGAGGTCAGTGCTAACTAGTAAGTCATTACAGTATTTACGTCATGATCTGTGAATCTCCAGCTGGGCTTCTGGAAATAAAAACTATGATAATGCTGGGTTAGTTAATTAGGTTAGGGGTTTGTTTCAGTCTGGTCCATTCTGAATGTAGTTCATAAATTTATACTTTAGGCAATTTAAAGTCATGAAAAGGTATCAGAATGGTAATAATAATGAAATATTAACTTTGGAGGGTATTCAGAGGGTATTAATTTTAATAAGTAATTTAAATAGAGTCAGTGGATTACTGGCAAATGTTCTCACTTTTTTCACAGCACTGCTAGTGAGATTTTTCTCCTGTGCTGCACCCATGGCAAATCAGTGAACTGTCATTTGTTCCAACTGGAGAGTTGATCCTCCTTCAGGAAAGTCTTCTTCTGCCAAAAGTATCCGTGACTTTAAGCAAGCTCTCCCTGACTTTAGTCAAATTCCCTTTATAATACATTTGTTATAAACTAATTAGGCAAATTAGTTAATTTGGCCGCATTAGTTAATTTAGCTTATTTCTAGTCATGTTAGCGTGATGTCTATCTACTGGAATGAAGAAAACCAAATCTGCAAAATTAGCCAACACTAATAACATGTAAAATCAAAACAACAAATAAATAAAACTGTTCTAGTTTGGTCCAGCTAAAGCATACTGTAGGTCGTGCAATGGTAAATCATCATTCTGAATGTTAATATCTCTCATTAGTTTTGTCTATAAGGAAGCAGTCTCTTTCTTCTTATATACTGTCACATGTACATGCAAATCGTGATCTATCAAACTGGTTGTACATGTTGCTGTGTGCTTGGAAGCACAATAGCAGATGGTAAATGCCAATTTATGTCGAAGGATCAATTTGAGATTTCTCTGTTACTACACCCACAGTAACTCAATGCCGAACACTTTCACAATGCAAAACACAAAACATAATGAATTATGCAGCCCAACTATTGGTATTCACAGCACAACAAATCTTCACACAGACACTGAATTATGCATATGTGATTCCACCTGTAGCAATGGTTTCTTATATTAAGTTCTGTGGCTCAGCTACACATGAACCGTCACGCATGTACACAACTCATAGCCACCAGCACCAGCAGGTCAGTTCCAATAACAATTTTGTAGTTATAGGACACAACTAACACTTTATTTCTGTGAAATATACCGAATATTGAAATACAGTTGTTTTTGAAGAGATTAGCGTTGACAATAACATTTTGTGATTGCTTCTGTGAACCCTAACATATTAGGCAGTGTCACATTCCAGAGATTTTCTTTTGCTACATGTACAAAACTCAGACTAACTAGAAATAAGATTCACAAATTATGCCAATTTCTGCATTATTCGCATGATGACATTTAAAGGGGTATCGCAGACTAAAATATCCAGCTTGTTGACTCGTGCACCGCTGTGTCTTATACACCAGTGAAGTGGGTTATTTCTTAAAGTATGATCCTGGGCTGAGGAACAAAACCAGATGCAGTAATTCATCATTTGAGGGTTTTCCTGAGCACTCCAGTAATAAGCATAAGAGAATACACCTGCTTTTTGCTGATTCCACCAATCTACCAGGAACAAAAAAAACTTTCTTCTAAAAAGAACTTCTTTAGACTTAAACAGAATCAAATATACAGTGAAGTAGCAAAAATCTAGGCCAATGCAGAATTTGTTAACTTCCAATCTGTGCCAATTTTTTATTTAAAATATTGAGAGTTTTGGTACATGTTAATTAATGTTAAGCAAGGATAAGATTATTAATCTCTTAATAGTATCTGAAAGCATAATAGTAGATAAATATATTAGCATTTTATAACTGGGTAAGGTAAATTTGACACTGGCTGTATGTAAACACATATGAGTGACAGATGTCCAGATGGCTGGCATAATGACACATCCGCTGTTTAAAAAACATAAATAATACCAATATGCAGTGTACATTATGCTATTAGTAGACTTGACCACTAAGTACTTCTAAAGAAAAAAATCTAATATATGTAGTTGTTATCTTAAGGAGATATTGTGGCCTTAAGTACATTCATTTTTGTATCTCAATGTATTCAGATTGATTAAGTATTAAATAATATGTGAACCGACATAACACCATTTAATTTAAATGTTTCAATATCAGGTGTTTTTCATCTCTTACCTGAAAAAACATTTTATTGTGTGAGAATGGACTGGAAAATAAATGGATAGCTGAACTTTACAATACATTAAACCAGCACAATGGCACCTCATTTTCCACCAATTTCTCTGGCTGATGAGAGCAGTTTGTCATTTAGACTGGATTACTTTGGTTTATTGTTTTTGTGTTTACAAGGGAAAGATAGAGCCAGAAAGAAAATTGCAACGACAACGACACAATCCCATTTTGCTTCAAAACATAAACATCTCATCAAAGCCAGGCCAGTGGCAGTAAACACAACGCTTAGCATCAATTACCAAGACAAGCAAAGCTTCAATTTCAAATTCAGGTTGGTAAATTCAGTAACACAGATTTTAAAATGTATTATGCCATGTAATTCCATTTTTAACTTGGTGGAGATCAAAGAGTGTTTAAAAACAACACTGTTTTTGCTGGTGGGGGGGGGCGCATCTTGTTACCCCAGGGCACAAATGATCTAGGGGTTCATAACCTCTGAGGGGTCAAGAACAGAGTGTAAGCTTTCAGGCAGTCAACCGACTCACTCATCGCCATAGTCTGACATTTTCTGCTCCAGTGACATCAGATAAAAAGTGCATTCTTCCAGGGAAGTCACAGGAAGGAACAGAACAATGAACACTGCTATCCCATGAAGCCCATGACCACATCCTGAGAGTGTGGGCTATTCTGCAGGTTCTGTCATATTCATTCAGTCTGCATTTAGGCTGTGTGTATGAATGAGATCTGTATCTGTCTGTACCTGTATCTAACCCAGCACATTAAAGCTGATGGGGTTAGATACATTCTGACATAGCATTACTTTGGCTAAATATCAAGCTCCTAGTACCTGCCAAATCAAAGCAGCAAAAGCAGAGCGGACCCTGAGACAGCAATAAATCTCCCATCAGACCTTTATTTAAATATAGAGTGTTGTTCATTTTATTGAGAAGCTACCTTGACTGTGCACTTTGCTGTCTGATCTTGTAGAGCCTTCGGCCCCAGCACGTAGCGGCCATTGCGTTAGCCTAATGAATCAGTGGGTGTAACAGGCAGTGCTTTGAACATGCCAATTAAATCATGTCACTAACACAGCATGACATTTCGTTCATGAGAAAAAAACTGAAAAAGCAAATAACCACTATCGCTAACTGCATAATCTGCAGATTCACCTCTGCATGTATTTTTAAACTAACTAAAGCAGACAGACCGCTCATCAGAAATAGATGTGTAAGCCTCCAGGATGGAAGGC
Organism: Botia almorhae; assembly: GCA_036877575.1. Lineage (NCBI taxonomy): Eukaryota > Metazoa > Chordata > Actinopteri > Cypriniformes > Botiidae > Botia > Botia almorhae. Next base: position 61,236 of record JAZGTJ010001116.1, on the reverse strand, counting down.
ACAATTAAAATGTGTGGCAAGTAATTAAAGAACATATTACAAGCAAGTGGACAGTGTTTTAAATCAGTATAACTGCTTCTACCGCTCTCACCTTCGGTTACGGAGTCAAATAAATGCTTTGTGATCATGCTGTCATTTGAGAGTGGCTGGTTAATTTCTCCAGTGACCTGGGAAACTCTGACCTTATTCCAGGAGGTCAAAGGTTGGCAAACTCCACTCAGGCCTAAGTCAATGCCTTCTATTTGTGGAAGGAGGGCATATGTTTCTTTAAAAGGAAACAGGTAATGCAGTAATGGGTTGGAAAATATCTGGCCAGGATGAATGGGGTGAATTTAAGTTTATGTTTCTGTAGGCATGATTGGAGATTTGAGAGGGGCCATGTTGGAGGAAGCTGCTGCTTAAAGCTGGATTGAAAAGAAGAGTGAGCAAGTGAGAGAGAGAGAGAGAGTGAGAGTGAGAGACCAAGCTGGGCTTTTTGAGTGTGTGCCAGTTTTTATCTCTCTGCGCTTGTATTGCTTTGAGACAATGCTCAGCAAAGCAGCTGTGTGGTTTTAGCCCCCTCTACCCCACTTAAAAAAACGGAATTAGCAAATCAAATCACATCCTTATAATATAAAACAAAAATCAGCCTCAATGTCTAGAATGCATTCAAATGCATATTATGCACTGCCAGCAACACAAGGACATTCAAGGGTAGGTGCCAGATATTATTTGCGGTTCTTAAAAACTAAATAGAGAAAGAGGTTTGATCATTATTCTTCTACAATAGAGCAGCAGTTTTCGGATGTATGGTAAAACCTTTTAGCAAATGCTGGAAGCCCTTATATTCCCCAAACTGTGAATACAGAAAGCAAAGTCATCACTGTTCACATACCAAACCAATAAAAAAAGAAATTCACTATTACAACACTATTTTGGGCTAGTTCCATCATGTTCTCATCCAAAATTGATTCTGAAGCATGGTTTTATTTTTAGCTTTTAGTCAATAACTCTTGTTCAAGAAATGCCTGAGAATTCTCTATTCTATTGCAATTAGGTTATACAAAGAAATACTGTTGTTAACTTCAAGCTTTGGTTTACATAAACAGCACTAAAGCTTTAAGATTTATTCAAAGAGCCTACTTCCCAAGACAATGAGGAAAATAAGGACTTAAAATGAGGAAAAGCAATTAGTTGTACGTACATGCTGTAATCAACAACCGAAACATTAACAGCTGTGCATGTGAACATGAAAACAGCCATGTTTAAATGTCCAAAATTGCAAACCATAACTGAGCAAGTGTAAAGCAGACAAACCAGTCTTCTTGATTCATGCAGCACAGTAATTTGCTGCCCATTCATATCCGATAGATTTCAACATGATGTGCTGCTACAGATGACGAGGTCGCAGCTGCTTTCATTTAGAGCAAGCAGATGTTTGCTTTCAATAAAACAATCATCACTATTTTCAATTGTTTGATTATCACAAGCTCAGTTGTTCAGCATTAAAACTCATTCCAAAAATCTGCATGTACCTTCCAGCAAAACAGATGTATTTAAGCATTAAAGGATCTGCGCTCTGGATTTCTGCTGCTAAAACTCTTCCACTGAGCTCTCCATGGTGCTGACGGCCTGAATCTGAGCAGAATTACAGAGATTGGAAACACTTGTTTTATGCATCCCGACCGAACTGTGAGACTTCACACTCACACAGAGCTAAAGTGAAGCAAATGAATTTTGCACTCAAGATGTGCAAGAGCAGCTGAATGTTAACAAGCCCACTGGTGCAGCCCGTCCCAGTTCAGAAAAACAAGATGCCTTATATCCCAGTGTGCTGCTGAATGTTATTCAGGAGGGTTGTGAAGCTTATCAAATAAGCTTATGGGCATTTTATGATCTTTGAACTGTTTCTGGAAAATATTCATATAGAGCATACATGTTGTATGTGCCTATGTGTGCTATTTAAGTATAGCACGTCTTAAATATTTAACTTCATTTACGTAACATTAACAAAAACGTAACTTAATTAAAATTAGAACTTTGTAAGAAATTATCAATGAAAACAGTGCTATTTTCATTTCTCCTCTAAAACAATGTTTTTTAATTCAATGTTTTCTATTTTTATTATTAATTGTCACATTTTTAAACAATAGACATGAAGACATCATACCAATCTGAAAAGTATATACATTATTAAAAACTATAAACAATCTTCAGTAAAATCAACAATTTCCCCTGTATTAAGAAAATCTGTCCCTGCTCTCTTAAGGGTTAGCTGGGACCAACAGACATGAGCGTCTATTGAGAGATAACACTCTCTGTTTAAATGTCTACCAGCATACAACACACTGGATAACTATGCATTTGAATAGTATTACATACAAATAAAGAATATTGTGTGTTGCTTTTAGCATTAGTAGCTTGTAGTAGCTCTGTATAAAAATCTGTGTTAAAATTCTATATTTATATGTAACATTTAATGTACTGTAATAAAATATCTAATACTTAATAATCTTCCAGTAAATACATATACTGTATATACAGTATATATCAGTATAATATTAACTGTTTAGATGAGACAGGTCACATGCGTGACACATGCATACACATGCGTCTCACTTTTCACCAACCCTCTTCCCTCCACTGTTACTTTTTAAACTGACTGCCCAAAGCAACTTAATAGAAATACCAAAATTCATTTAAAAGGGGCCTTTTATTCATTTTGCAGTTTTATTTCAAAAGCTTTCAGAAGCAGTGAAACAGCCACTAAGAAATGCTTTTGTAGTGTTGTAACCAGTCTGACATTTGTGTAATAACCTTTGCAGGCACATCAAAAGCACTCTATCTCATCACACCGATGTGCTGTAGTGCATGCTAAGAGCCAAGCGGGTTATTAAAATTGCCGCCTGCCATCAGAGGCACAACCTGTTATTAGCTCACAAGCACACGGAAGAGATGGAACCAAATCACAGAGGAGTGCAAGGCTTCAGCGGCAAAGCCCACATCCCTGAAGGTCACAGAGACGTCCTCTACCCTTCACTTCTCCTCTCCCCTGCACACCGCATCACTGCTCTCCAATCAAAGCGCCAATTACGATGTTAAGCTCATTGAGAAGTGGACGAATCAGAACTCAGTGTTTCTCCAGCTAAGCTAAGGGGGTGCCACAGGTCCCACATTTGGATTGGTTTCCATATACTGTAGCTCTCTAACTAAAGGGCTCTGACTGCCCCATCAGTTACGCCTCAATTTTCATCTCACAATGAGATTCAAGAGTCAAGAGTGAGACCATAACAGAGAACCTTCTCCTCACGCAAAGAAATGTGTGACAAAGAGGCTTAAATTACATAAAACTTGTGGATGCCAAAAACACCATCTCTTTGTTTACTTCCCAAGAGGATTGATAATTTGCATTAAATTAATGATAGTGATTAATTGTAGCTCTGTTAATCAGTTTCCAGACAGCCGTCTTCCAGTAAACTCTCAACTGATAAACAATAAGTAGGTAAATGGTGTTTGTTCTGATTGTTGTCTAGTTAATATTAGCCGGGGGTTAGCAGAGATGAGAGCACATGGTGGCTTTGACTGCAGCAAAATTCCACTGACACAAATCTCTTTAAAGACAACAGCAGCTGAACCAGCCTGCGACGGCTTCTTCTGTGAGCTCAAAGCATGGTCATCCTGCTAACCTTTCACATGTGCTAATAGTTTTGCCCAGCTAGTGAGATCTCGCCCACAGTAAGGACTGTCTTTACCAAGTCGAGTAAACCAGTTCTTTTAAAATGTAACAAAAAAATCCAGTAGGGTCCAATACAGTAATATTTAAAATTTTGGGATTCATTATATAATTATTTATGATTATTAAACATACAAAAAGATTCATGAATACTTAATAGTACAGTGACAATTCAAAATCTTTTGTGGTGATGTCACATTAAACATTAATGATATTAACAGGTTAATGATACATTAACGTTGTACTCACAAATTGTACCCACAACCAAAGGGTGGAAGTATGTAAATTTCACCTGCAGGAATTATTTTCTTATATGGATTGCAAAATGTAGTGTATGTTGTGCAATCATCTAGTGACTGGTTGCAATGTCCAAACCACATCAGTGGAAACTGGTCTGTCTTTGCCCTGGGTTTACAGTCATGCCTTTATCATCAACACATGACAAAAACTCCAGGACTCCACGACTGGAACACCAGCAGACTTCAACTCACAGGCACCTTCTCAGAGGCCTGGCAGACAAACTGTCATTCATATATAAAATCATTTTTGCAGTGAAACATTATCTTTGTACACTTCTGATAAACTTCAACCTTCTCTGTATTGTCCAAACTCTCGTCTGTACTTTCACACACTGCAACACTGAACTCAATTTGAAACATGTTTCATGGTCTGACCGGTATTAAACTATATGTACTGCACAAAGTATATTACTGGGTAAAACCGTAGTGTTCAGCCCAGCAGAGTGCTGTCATAAGTCAATCTGAATATACTTCAAATATCTAAAAAAAGGATTGGTTGTGGAAAAATCTTCAGTGGCAGTATTAAAGTATACACTCATTACAGTGCATACTCAAAACAGCTCTTCAATGCCTGAGTGCCCTGTAAGACTGTCAGTACCAATTTCTTCATATATCTTCATTCTTTCATCATCATTATCACTCAATATCGTTCATCCATGATCCACCATTGACTACAGCAACAGACACATATCTAACAACTCCTCATATACCCTGCTTTAGTATGCGCACTTTTGCCTGTTTATTTGTATTCAAAATTCTAAGGAGAAATGTAATTGAAACATTTGTGTAGCATAACAGTCTGTCTACTGCGATCAATAGCTGATCACACAATCCATATTGTTTGTCCCAATTTAAATTACGTTTCACACGTTTATTTTATAAATAAATAAGCTGAAGAAAAATACATTAACTCAAATAAGCATATAGGAGCTTTACATGCTTGTACCCTGTGCTTGGTACATTGTGTTACAGTGTTAGTGAGAGGGACAGCTGATCTTTGGGTGTGTGCTCTGTCCGCCTGTTAGCCCAAAGGCAAGTCGACACGTTGCCAAGCACGAGGGGACGCACAGGCACACAACAAACCCACCTGCTAGGCATCTCTGTAATTTTGCTTGCTTTAATGAATATACAAAGCTCCGCTGCAGATCTATAAAAATTATCTTGTGTACTGCTTTGTGGTCACAATATTTATGGTATGTTGTCTCTTTATACAGACAGTCAAAACACATGCCTCATGTTTAACTCCAGAGGGTCAGGCAGCATCTTGAGCTTTCATTTGAAAACACTAGTCATGCAGCACTAGCACTAAATCACTGGGTTGAAAAGCACAGGGCTCATTTCAAGGAGCAACAGCTTTTGGTAAACACTTTTGTGTTATTTGTCTGTAAACTAAATATGGAAATTGACAAAACAAGATTAAATAAACATGAAACTATAAATCAATATTAACCTCTGCTTCAGTAACATTGTTTTCTACCTCGGGCAACATGTAGCAATCAGGTCACAACAAACTCACTCGCAAGACAGTGTGCTGTGGATTAATGAGAAAGGAACTCTCATGCCTTTCTCGTGCATTTTATGTCTTAAATCAGCCTTTAGCACTAAGTCAAAGACATGACTCTGCCTCACCTTGCTCAACAAGGCCGGGCTCAACCAAGCTTCCCATTACTGACACCATGCCTGGAAGACCTGCTGTCCCAGTCAGCTGAACAGCAGATAACGTTTCAGCCTTGTAATGCTTCTAACAAGCACGTTCCCCTTGCAAGCTAGTGTCAATACCTTTCCTCAAAGTCACCCCTCCAGATTCTCCTTCCACCAGGAAACACACCAGTGCCAGCAATTATTCACACCACCATTTTCATTTTCATTTTCATTTATATATATATATATATATATATATATATATAAGTGGGTATANTCCTTCCACCAGGAAACACACCAGTGCCAGCAATTATTCACACCACCATTTTCATTTTCATTTATATATATATATATATATATATATAAGTGGGTATAGGTGGGTTTTACACAGGAAAGACAGGGAGGGTTTTAATCAACAGCTCCAGACAGCAAGTGATATAGACATAGACCTGACTGTGTTTTAACAACTTCCTTCGGAGAAGGCTGAGACACAGTGTCAGTTTCAGACAGAGTCCTTGCTTTGCTGGAATGCTTGTACATGTAGGTGATAAAATGGTAATGAAGCCTGGTGACTTCACAGACGTCATTAACCCTTCTCATTTAAATAAATAACAAGTTCGACACAGTCTCATCCGAACAGGAAGAGACAGCCATAAAGAGGGCACAATTCATTAATATCAACAGCTTAAACACCAAAACACTCAACTTGGGGGGTTTTAAGAAACTAACAGGGCAACTAACAAAGCCTTTTTAGTCATTCCCAGACAGATAACTTAGTCAATAGATACTAATAAGGATTAAATGATATTGGCTGTTTGAATCCAGGCCTCATGTGGTTAATTATAACTCACTGAATATTGTCTCGTCAAATCCCACATGAATCAGCCAATATGAGATAAGAGATAAGCCACTCCTTAGTTACAATCAGACACACAGTGCTTCATAGAGTCCATTTTGAGTGCCTACTGACAGTCATGACATTACTATACTAATTGAATGGATGTGAAAAATACAAATTATACATTTCAAGCATTGCAACAAGTTTGAACTGTTTGCCTATAAACAGCAAATGCAATTTTCAGTTAGTTATGTGATTACAAATAATGCGTGTCCTGCATGACTTTGGTCTGGTTTGCTCTTAATGTTATTAGGACTGCACTGCACTGTGTAGCATAGTGCATTTTATTTGACACGTCATGGCTTCAGTCCTGGTGAATTCCAAATGTATCACTTTTACAAAGCTTAAAATGCTTCAGAGAACCTAATAAACACAACATTAACTACCAACAAATATCATGTTTTACACTCATACAAGTTCATACACTGTAGAGTTTTCCTGCCGATCTGTATATAAACCAGTAAAGACCACTGGTTATGTAAACACAACTTGATTTCACAGTCAACTTGTGTCTCAAAGCCTAACAATTTGTTAACAATTGTATAGAACCAGAAAGAGTTTATATATTATTGCTGGGTTATTTATTGTGTACTTCTATAAATAACTGCCACAAATATCAAGTTTATTATTTTAAATCTCCCAACTGAGATATATCAATCAATAAACTACAAAACAAACCACTGATGTTGACTAAAGAGTCAGATTAAATAAAAACATACAGCCCATATAACAGAATTACACATCAAAACTCGTCTTATCAATAAACACAAGAAGCTTTTAGATGTAAATTGTTATGTGTGCATTAAAACATGAGGCCTATGTGAAAGGCTCCGGATTCGTTGTCAATTTAAAAGATATTTAATAATTAAACTTCCCTTATCATTCTAACCTAATTCAGATGTATGCATCATTCTGAACTGATTCAGATGTATGCATCATTCTGAACTGATTCAGATGTCACTTGATTGCTGCAATGTTGTCATGCAGAGCAGAGTGAACACAGTGTATTCTCAGCAATGAATCACTTCTGTCAGTGTCAATTCACAGCCATCCAAATGTCATGTACTTAAGATCTTGCGCTTAAAATCCTGACAAAACGGAGATATCAATGGCCATTTCGTTCCAGAAAATTGTGCTTTCAATGGTGACACAAATCCAATCCAAACATTGAGATGCATTACCTTATTTTTGATGTTGCAATGACAGCAGACAGTCCACAGGTACTTGAGGGTCCTCCATAGGAGGATGATGAAGAGACCCCCGAAGAACGTCACCATGGATGAGGCGAGGAAAGCCCACCACATACGCTGACCATTGTTGTCACAGGGTACGTCTGGTGAGAACGGGATGATCACGTCCATCTTCGATATGGAGACAGAAGAGTCCGTATTTTTATAAAAATTTATATTACTACTCATTCTAGGGCTGCTGCTGCCATAGGATCCGTTGCCATCTGCCACAACTAGCATTGAGAAGAAGCTTTGAAGAGCTTCTGCCAGCGCCCCCGACCCCAGCCATCAGCCATATTGCTTTAAATATCCCTCTCCTTTCTGCACTTGTTTATTTTCCACTAAATAATATGTTTGAATTATATTTATCTATGAGAAACACAGCAACTGTGAGAGCGTGAGGAGAAATTGCGCGCCCGCTTCTTTCCTCAGTGCGAGACATTTAAATCCGCATTAATGACGACTTGACGTTTTCATTTTGAAGGGTTTTCCTCATCTTTGTCCATGGTTTCTGAATAAAATGCAGCCTGAAACAAATATTCGTTGGGTTATTAGTGGATTTGTGAAGGGATAAGCCCGAGCAAACGTTCTTCAGGAGGCTTGTGTATGACAAAGCTCTCTGTCGTCCATCCAGCGCCAGTGTCGCCTCAGCGCCGTCTAATCGATATTTCTCTCATAAACGCCAACTTAATCAATGTCTTCAAGGCTATTCAGCTGGGAGACGAGCTGCTCTGTGTAGTCTTGTGCAGCTCGATTGAAGAACCTGTTCAGATATCGGCGTTTAGGGGATTATTCCGCTCTCAATGACACGTCGCTGTTTCCGTTCACTTTTCCGCGGCTGATCCGGGCAGCCCGTCAGTCAGATCTGATCCACAGATTGTTGGGGAGATTTACAGGTAGGAAGGCGGAGCCAAACCGTTATAATAAAAAGGGAGAGAGACCTCTAGTTTCTTTTCTCTTTATTTCTCGACAAATTATACGTTTATTACGAAGACGAGAAATGACTTACGTATAAATAAATAAATGTAGAAAAAACATATAGAAACACAGAAATTAATGTATAAATACATATCATATTACAGAAATAGTACAAATAAAAGTTGATGTATGGAAAATAGTCGCATATTTAAGGCAATAATGTAATTATGCTTTTTCGTGCCCAAAGTTTTTAATAATTAATTTATTTACTTATTTACTCAAGTAAATCCTTGTCCGCCATAGTTTATATGTGGGATTCTTTTTAACTGGTCTGGCTGTTATTGTTTTTTTAATGTTATAGGGCGAGTCCTAATAAGTTACATACATACTTTTTTTGCTTTCTCAATTAAAAGACCTTCACCATTTGCAAAAAATATACTTGAGAGAGAGTCGTACGTACGTATCTGCAGTGCCCGTCTGAATTGAATTATAGTGCTTGTTGAATTATAGAGTGTGACGCACAGACCGCTGCTTCAGGTCTGCGCTTAATGAAGAGAAGCAGCCTTTAGCAAACGCTTTAAGCAGCCTTTGGAGGACTATAATGCAATGAGATGTTTTTCGTCATAGGATCCATTTAAAACCTATACGGTCAAGCGCAGTGTTCAGATGTCCAGTAATGAGTCCATTGAACAAAGTCTTAGATATTATGACGTTTAATTTATTATAGTTGTTATTGTTGTTAATATTAGTGTGTGAATATAAAAAGACAAATAACTGTAAAAAAAATCTAAATTGTACCTGTATAATTACGAAGTGAAATGACACCCTAAAACAGTCTTGTTCAGATTGTAAACATAGATGAACATGAATGAGGTGTAAAGAAGATTTACTGATGCCTGTGATCTTTATGGCTAAGATTTACTGTCTAAATGATGTTATGACTTCATCCAAAATAGCGTCTGAAACAGTATCTTTCTTGATGGACATGCAAACATACTGTATGCTGATACACAGCCCAGCCAAATAGAGAGGTACTTTTACAAATAATCTAATGTTTTGCATCTCCTTTATTACACACAATACATTTGCATAATACATTTGCTTACTTACCTCTGCATGTACAGAAGCTGTTTATATGTAACTTTTGTAGTCACAATTTATCAACCCTTTCACAATTGTCTGTAGGATACTTCTCTTGAGATTGTCCTTTAGGGAGAGATTCAGTTAGCTTGTTCCTTAGTGCTCAAAAGTACCTGTCTACATGTTTAATGTTAAGAACATGTTAAGTTCTTTTTAAAACACCTTTGTTTATCCCTTACAAAACATTATATACTGCAGTGGTTTATCGGTCTTGTATCATTACCAAACTTGCTAAAGCAGTGATTTCTGTTACTAAATATATGATTTGGCCTTGTTTAAGGCATAGGCTTCACTTTAAAGTAGCTCAGTTTAGTTTAACTTCAAGGGCAAGTCCATGAACTATCCTATCCTATATTATTGTCTTTTATTATTTTCCCTTTACCTAAGGAAGATTAGCCTGATCAAACAGAGTAAAAACCCTTTGATGATCTGCACAACCTGTATTTTCAGACAGATTTCCATGTATTTGCACTGTGCCCTCAATGGGAAGCATATTATATCAAAAACAGTATCCTTTTATTTCCCCTCCTGCTGGACAACACTGGAAGTGCAAGGCTGGAGTAAAAGAAAAGACTGAGCTTAATTATCATGCACATAGCAACATGGGGTCGAAAGCCTTGCTCACGTAAGGCAGTAGGGTTTTCTCTATAACAGAGGGGAAGTTGCCACATGACAACACCAAGACATCAGTTTCTAGAACTGTCTAGAAAAACAGATCCAGAAGACCAGCCCTCAGTCTAAATCAATTGACAACCCATGTGATTATAAAACAATTATTTGCCATGAATGTCTGAATGTTTAGTCTATTCTCTCAGCTATCTGATCATAGCTGAATATACACAATTACATTCTTTCATTTAGTGAGGTGGTCTTTATAGTGGTTTTCCGTCCTGTCTCAGATAGCCTTCTGTCCTAGTAGGCCACCAGTTGGTCAGGGCTAAATCTCGCAGACCTTACTTCAGCGGTGTTATTTATGGAGAGCAATGGGATCCTGGATTGGTCATCTTCCTGGAAAACATGGCCAGCTGTCAGCTTAGAGGGCTAAAAACCTAGTTCCCACAAAAGCATTGTGGCAGAACAGCATAGGCTGATACAAGGCTTAGTTTAAGACCAGTTACACAGGAATCCACAGACACAAAGGTGTTCAAAATATCTTAGGGAATTGTATTCAGATTGTTGAACACTGCGCAATGATACAGGAAGTGTTCTGTTAGCTTGGCTGACCTCAACGATTGCAACTATCACTAAGATGTACATCTCAAATTCAGAAGAGCTATCAACAGCTGTCTTGTAACAGATACCTCAGCAGGAGACACAACCCATTCTAAATGAGTAAGAGTAAGGAGACTTCAAGGACATTTTGCTTTGGGAACGCACCCAACAGCATTCTTAGGGGTTTCCGTGACTGTGAGAGGGAGAAATCAGCACGAGCCAAATGAGGTTGCAAGTGTGGAGGGGCTTCCATTCTTATGACTGAACATCTTCAGTACTACACCCTTACTAAGGAAATGAGATGGTGTAGAGCCAATGACTTCGCTTTCCACTGGGAAGGAAAACATTTGTTAGGTCTTACCTGATGACATGGTAGTTCTTCACTGCATGATATGGCAATTGAAAACGAGTGTCTGAAAGCTCACTATTATTCAATGCCTCCTTAAAGCAACACATTATGGTCATTAAGTCTACATTAATAATGGGCTACATGTAATGGTTCACAAATGATTAATGTGCAGACTTTGCTGTTAAAATTTGAACGTCTGAAGTAATGAGAAGCAAAACAGTGTTATATTACAGTATGCTATAGTGTGCACTCCAAATGTAATGTGAAACATTGGATCCTCATGGATAAAATGCAATACTTAAAATAACTAAACATTTAAAGAATCAAGGAGCCCAAAAATAAAAACTCTCTCCCAAAAACCTCCTAGACCTTTTTTCCATACAAAATTCAGTTACCACTGCTGTCAAGTTACAAACACACAATAGAAGTTCATACAATGAATATACCATGCACAAAGTACAGACCAAAATGTACGCCATATCCTCTATAGTGCAGTGCTTGCATGTTATTTTACAACCTGTACATCTGAACTGCATCACACTGCATGGAGCCTGTGCCTGAATGTGAGATTACAGTGCTTTGTTGAAGGATAAGATCTGTAGTGAATAACAATCAATAGCAGCCCATTCCTCACACAAATCTTTGCCATGTCTGCACTGTTGCTGTATAGACAGAGCAGAGGAGACTATTCAAGATTCTTCACAAAAGTTCTTTCAATCGTACTGTATATATAAATCATTAGTATTAAGGAATCAGTCAGAAAGACATTAGAAATGTAAAACTACAGAACATTTACTGGGGAGCTGGGATCCATCAAGGCATAGCAGTACAAATTACAAACAGCACTGTAATGTTCTCTCCCATCAAATGATCCATGGGCAAATTGGCTGCATTATTTTCCCCTACACAACTCAGTTTGTCCCTGGTACCTCTTTGAGAAGAATGTTTGGTGGAAACAGCACTGTCAAGTTACATTATAAGCAATCAACCCCGTGCACTCTTCCCTCAAACAGCAGCTGACAGCTGTACAGACGCAGCTATTGTTTGAGAGCTCACCTTAGTTCCAGTAATTAACACCATATCGTCCCTGTGGTTAAATGCAGTGCATCACCTTCAAGGAGGAGCAACAAATAAGGCGGTTCCATACTCAATTACAGCACATGTCAATCTGCCATAAATGCAACCAGCTATTTGGAAAGAGAACTTGAGAGATGTATGACACCCTTCACATGACAGATTTCCCCCCGCAGCACAATGAATTTTGCCATCAATCAAACGCACACCATGCTGATTCATTTAATGACATTGTGTGATATGGAAAATGACTTTTATTCTCGCATTAATATCTTGAACATTTTCATACAAATCACATTCTTTCATAATAAAAGAAAAACAAAATCACAACAGTACCTGTCTTCTATTTTTTTCTAAATATGTAATCATGTTGTGATGAATCCCTCTCATTTAAACCATATACTAGCTATTCAAAACAATAGTTAGACATTAGATTTACTTTAACAAAATGCCTAATTTTAACCCAATGGTTAACACATATGGACTGGTTTTACTTTGAACAAAAAAACTGTGCAAAAAGAAATCCCTTTTTAAATGACACAGAATGTAGTGTTTCCTTTTTTAAGAAAAAGGCAATTCATGAAATGTATGGAGCAGGAATGACACACAAATAAATGTTACATATACAGTAAAAATGAGTACCTATTTCCATTCTGTAAAACCCACAAACAGTCATTTGTTAAGGGTTCAGAGTATTGGAAGTGCAAAACAGACAAGGACAAGAAAATTACATGACTGGTTTTTGGCACAACATTAATGGTGGGGCTACTGGTCTGCATGAGAGACATAACGTCCCTTTGTTACGAAGAAGAAAATAAATTAAATGGCAATGAAAATCCACTGACATTTAAACAGATCTCAGAAAACCATTTCATGTTTGGATCACATAACTTTTCTATGATGTTTATTAGTGGGTATTACATGAAAGTGACAGACCAACATGGGCAAACAGAAACACATTAATTCTCTCTCGTTCACTCTCACACTCTCACACACACACACACACACACACACACACACACTGCTCTTTCACTCTCCTAGGCCTACAGCCTAGTAAAAATACAGTAAATATATTTATATACATGTAGATGAAATTGCATACATACACATAAGCGTGTGCCTGTACTTCAGTTTGTATGCATGAGTACAAGTGTTACATTGAATATTCTCGTTAAATATAAGCTTTGCTATGTGAATGCTAAGAGATGTCATAAAACACAGTGGTCTGTCTAGCCCTGGAGTGCAATCTGAGATGTTTTACTTTTTAAATACCAGACTTTCACCTCACGCTATTGTCATACGCTCAGTATATCTCCAAAGGCACTTCCACTTGGCCCGTAGAACCTGCTTACTGTATCTGCTGTCTGTCTCAGCTCAATAGATTCACAATTCAAATCAACACTCACTGACATCTACATGACGACCTTCGCCACAAATGACTCTTAAACCACGACACGAGAATTCAGTCCTTGAGCTGATATGTCAAAACGCGGGAGGTGGACATGCATACCGTTTTGGTCAAACTGATTTAAGGGGACAGGGCTCCAATTTTTGGGGCTGGGATGTGGACTAATAGAATTAATAGAACATAGGGAGAGTACACATTCAAGCAGACTTTAAACAATTAACTGACTCAAAGCTCTGTAAACAGGTGTCTTAAACGCAGCATTGCTAAAATGTTACATGTCCATTAGGAAGACCAAAGAAAATGAACAAATACTTCAGTGCTACCGTCCTGCATACATTCATGCAAGCGAGCACACACACACACACACACGCACACACCTATAAACACACAGACGCATATATACAAAGAGACAATTCAATTTTATGATGTTTTTATGAAACATCAAAAATGAATATTGAAAAAAAAATTACTATCTTAACATGACGCTCATTATGTTAGAGTACCTTTGCATGTGGTGTGTATAAAGTCTAGTGTTTGTAAGCCTAGGCAAGAGGCTGTATGCAGGAGGACTGTCTCCAAGCCCCTACGGAGAGCCCAGCGGCGTCCACAGAACTTTACTCTGTTCCTGATCCACAATAGTCACGATCTGAGTGCAAATGTAGGGCAAGGTGCCTCCTTGAACGATACCTGCAAGAAAACAAACATGGGTTTACAGAATATACAACATTCATTAAGGTTTACCAGACAGCAAGTCATGCCGATTGGTGTATAACACCATGCATTAACCTCAACTTTCAACAGTCAAGCAAAAACACAAACAAATGCAGCCATAGGATGTAATTAGCCAATTAGAACATGCAATGGGCTGTGGGATTCAAATTTTCATTTTAAGCTGTAATCCGTAACGTTTGCCACTTTATTGCCATCTTTGTTTGGTTTAAAATTGTAAGTTGCTTGCAGAGTGTTTTCTTAATGTGGATGCCAAGTTTAAATTCAAAACAAATGCTCCACTATTCCAGCACACACAATTCAGTAGCCAGATCTTCTTTCTACAGACATGATGTAACCACAAGTTAAACTGACATTTCCCATAAAAAAGATCCCAACCAGTCAATTTTTTTTCCAATTTTTAACCAAACAGCTACAGATTGCAGCTTTAAACCCGGAAATAAACTTTTAGGATTTTAGCATTTTTTACATCAAAGGAAATATGGAACAGAAAAAAAAATTAGCAAAACCCAAACCTGTGAAGAATTTGCTATATTCCTGCTCTATCTTCTGTGCAATTTCAAACTGCTCCTTGGAATGTTTTTGAGAGACTTTATCCCTCAGATAAAGTGGATCCTTTTGCTCTCTACATGGAGAAACAGTCATTTTGATTTCTTCACCAATAATTACATCAATTAAAAAAACAAAATACAATGTAGCAGTTCATGAATCAAGCAGCGTTTTAAATAGGTTTCAATAATCAAAAGACTAGATAATGTTATTACACTTGAATAATAACTGTTTAATGTTAAGACTAATGATAAGCTGCTTAATGGTAAGAGTAAAAGTGTGCAAGCTCTTAAGAAGTAAATTTCCTGCCAAAACACATATTTAACAAGACTTGTGTGACAGGTGTTGTGTGTGAGAGAGAGTAAGAGTATTAGAACTGGGTAAACAGCCTTTTAAGAATGTTTGATTCATCTGTGAGAAAGTAAAATTGGATTTAATTTTTAATCAGAGAAGCTGGTATTACAACAAACAGTAATTATAGCCAATTAGATTTAAAAAGTTAGTGCAAAAACTAAACAATCTTGTTAAAATAATCATGGCACCACCTTTTATTTAACAAACACAAGAATGATTATTACTTTCTCTTATATGCACTAACATTTAATGAACATTAATAGTTTATCTTTTAATAAACCATTTTTATTGAAAACCATGCCACAATGGGACTTTATGAACAAGTGATAACACAAACCATTTGAAACAGTCAAACTTGCCACAAATACTAACACTCTCACACATCGCCCTAATGTATACACATATGCCTGAGTTTTATTAGAAGGTAGCTATGACAGCTTTTATAAGGTCTGTTTCAACATTTTCATATAAATTAATGTTGTAGATTTTTTTCCCATTAAAACGGCTCACAAGTCACTGTACCTCATATGATGTGGTGATCCTGAGGTGCTAATGAGTGCAGGCCTGATTAACCCCGGCTGTCTTTTTATTAAGTAGGTGCTAGTCAGCAGGTCAAAGACGACCTGCATTAATCCCCAGTGTGATGGCATTCTAACACTTCTGGGAAATCATTTAAAAACCTCTGTTGGGATGACTTTGCACCATTAGCGACCTCAGAACTATGCACAAAAGAAATGAAAAGTTCTAAAGTTGCTATCCAGGGAATAAAGCTGGGATTTATTGTCATTCTAATCCTGAAAGAAATAGAAAGCTGTCTTTACATTATGGCCAGAACCTGTGATATGCACATTAGGGGTATGGAGTTGGCTTTAATGTTCCATGTGTGATAAAATGGGCTGGGGATCTCATGAAGCATTCTGCATTGAACAACCTTGAGCAAGAGCGAAGAAGAGACAGACAGAAAGTGAAATGGCTGTCTACATTGTTGTATAGGGATGTTAAAAGGATAGTTCACCCCGAAAAAATATTGTCATTATTTATTTGCCATCATGTCTTTCGAAACCTGTATGACCTTTTCTTTTGTGGAACACAGACGTGACCCATTTATAGACGTATTCCAAGCTGCCTTTTTCCGCACAATGGAAGTGAATGGTGGCCATGGCTGTCAGGCAATATTTACAACATAGAACTTTATCAAGTCAAGATTTTAAAAGAACAATGACTTTTCAGTACTCATCTTAAACTATTTTATAGCCTCAGGAATACATGGAATATAATGCACAAGTCAAATGGACTACTTTTATTGTGCTTCTTTAAGTTTAAGCCCCTGGTCCCCATCTATGTGAACTGTATGAAAGAGAGCAGTGTAAACATTCTTCAAAATCTCTCCTTTTGTGTTCCATAATGAAATAACAGTCATACAAAAAATATTATGCTGTGTAAATAATGACAATTTTCATTTGTGTGTAAACTATCCCTTTAATGTTAAATCCAGTGAGCCAAGGTATTAATTTCTTTAACTGCAGGTTTTTCCTAGTCAACATACACAGTAAAAATTGCAGCTTTTCATTTCCCAAATGACTTCAGGTCCCTGAGGGACAGCACAGAAACGTCTTGGCGCAAAATGTGCCAAGAGGGCCTTACACAGTGTGTGTTTTCAGAATAGACCACAAGGACACCCAAGAACTTAGCTGGCTTATTAACTCAATGTCAGGCTGATATATTTCCACCCACTGCCTGTATTTTAAAAAGTTAAACAGGAGACTAGAAGAAGCACAGGTAAAGAGTGATGTGGACACTTACTTTATCTGCTTTGCATTTTTGTAGCGAACGAAAATGACGATTGGGTAAATGTGAACACTGTGAAGCCGTTCAATAGCGTGAGGCGCAATGTCAAGCAAACAGTGACAATCCTACAAGAGAGAAGGACAGCACAGAACAGCCCTGAGTCATGTTACACACACAGCATGAGTGACTGTAAACAGAGGAACAGGAGACTAGTCACTGGTGGCAATCCTGCCAGCACAGGGAACAAATATCAACCTCCTTTCTCAATATTAAACAACAACAAATCTGTAGAGTTAAGAATCGGTATAATAATCATCAGCCAGACAATTTAGTCTATTATTAGGCATTTTACATTTTTAATTATACAATAGAAAAGACAAGAACCAATGTAAATCAGCAAATGTGCAAACCTTGTCTGTAATCTCCTTGATAGACGCGACAGTAGTGACGTCAAAATGGCCACTCCTTCGTTTGTAGTCAATAAAGAGAAAGTCTTTCACGCCACGTTCAATTGCCTGTTGAGAAGCTTTCATCACCTCTGAATGGGCAGAACAAACAAAGGTCAGCTTACTTATTTTCAACACTTCAGTAATTAGGGGCGATCACTTTACCATTGCAGTTAATACTATATACTGTCAGATGGCAGAAATGTGTCAACCAGAGTGGTAGATGTATTCACACAGCTATCATTCTCAAATCAGTTAAATGAGCAAGTTGATTCCTGTATTTTGATCAGCCAAATACAAGAGCTTAAAAGTAATGTTTATAGTATTTTAGGATTAAAAACTAGAATGTGCCAACATGTGATGTTGATGTAATGGGGATATTTACCAAGCACACATCTGCTGAATTTTCCTGGCGATTCCTTGACCAGCATATCCTTAACAGGATCCACCAGTGGTCCCAGGATCAGCACTGGTCTGGGTGACGTGCAGTCAATCTTTTGCACTCTCTGATAGGCCAGACTTACACAGTCTGACCACACCCAAACCCCCCCAGAAAAATCAACATCAAACCCAAGATCAATTAACTGCAAAACTGTTGTATTTTGGGATATTGGATGGTTTCTCACCGTCTAAAAATGGAAGAGAGTCTGTGCTGATTGCGTCCAAGGCGACCACATCTTTCCCATCTTTGGAACTGCTGCGCTTGTGCTTCTGCTTCCTGCGGAAGAAAGATCTGCGCGCGGCTGCGGAGAGGGTCTTGCTGGAGCCAGTCTCGTCCTTTAGTTCAGTCATACTGTGCCTGCGGTAAAACTCCTGATCCATCCTGTAAAACAACGAGTACAGTTAAACAATAACTGCCATGTCATTAAACAATGATGCTACGTGTCCGCTGGCAAAGAAACACTTTTATTGATGTTCAAATCGCCAGAGGTCTGCTGCGTTTCTTTAGTATGGCTCAAAACAGAACACAAACTTTGCAATTTTTTTGTAAGCTTTTGTTAGCCAAGCCACAGCCCACCCATAATGGAACCATGTGAGCTGGATTTGACATCTAAATTAAATATAGTAATGTGTATCAAAGTGATTTTAGCACCAAAAAGTCCTGAACCCCTGATAAGCAGATTTTGAAATGTTGAGGACAAACACCACTGCCCTTCCCCTTACAGCAACAGTTTTATAACCATATACAAAATGCTGAGCTGTTAGACTAACCATGACTGGTTCATCCATCATAATACGTCATTGGTATATTGACGTTCACACATTCAGCAATTTGCAGAGACACGTCGACCTGAAGACATTCGTTTTCCATGAGTTTTACAGCAATTTCCATCATCATGAGCGTGACAAAACTGAGAACAAGTTTCACTTGTTGCCAATAAAAAACAGAGTGGTGACTACCAATAAAAACAAAGACTGTGGCGATCACATGATCAGTATCCTGTGAGATACTGAACTCTAGAGAAGTCAAGATGAATGATTGTTTATTTGCTCAGGATGCATTTTACACTGCTGCAATTTATATACAAACACTTCTCCACAATGTACATTTTTAAACTGAAAACTGATTTCTTCTGAATACTGATTTCTATCATAATACCATCTTGTATTTACCAGCAAAACCTCTCATTTGTGTCACTTTAAAAGCTGTAGCCAGCCGTTAATATGTAAATGCATTCAGCAGCAGGAATGCCCACTGTTATCAATACAGCAGGTCGGCAACCTCCATCAATAACCATAAACAATTATGACAAAGAGGATGCCACTCACATATATTTGCTAGGTATCTGCCCTCTCTGAATTTTTTGTGCATTTTCGTCAAGTTGCCAAGCCATCCAGGTGCCGAAATTGCCATTCGGTAGTGTGTCATCGACATAGAGGATGTCGTCTTTCTTGAAAGAGAGGTCGAGCTCGGTCTCAGCAACTCGGTCATAAAGTGCTCTGGGGGGAGAGAGAGAAAATGAATAATTCAGTCACAGCATAATACATGAGGACAAAATTGCCACATCTGCAAGAATGAGGTAATACGAGACGAATTAAAAGACTGCAGTTGACAAAGATAAAGGGAGCGAAGAAAGAATAATGAAAAATTTAGAAGAGAGAGGGACACAGTCGATAGTGGCTTTTAGCAGCCACCTATAACTCCTCATTTCTGACATGTGGATTGATGCCGATTATTTACTGCGGGTGACATCATGGGAGCACATGGAGGCAAAAGCGCCACCGACAGCTGCAGGCCACAGAATTTCATTTACAAAGACAAACACGGCTATTTCTGAACAGCTCATTTCCATGAGTCTTTTTCCACCGTGCAGACACAATGCATCTCTGTCTCGAACGATCTAATTACCACAGCTGCTATTAAAGAACGCAAATTATGGAGATTTGGTGACATGATCTCAACCACGAGATACAACATCTCACCCTCCATCTTAAACATAATTAAAGAGATTAAAACATTCTCTTTGCTGCAGTATTCTCACATATCCAAATTTAGAGCCGTGCACACAAGGCATTTGCACATAGGGAACTCATAAGTGGCTATGTATGGTCATGTATGTCAACAGCAGACACAAAAACTGTTTAGTAATGAGGGTTGTACCTGATATAGAATCCATCTCCAGGGGTGTCTTTCATCTGGTTGAACTCATCTAGACGATGCTGGACTCTAAATGTGACCATTTCTGCTGGCTTTAGCATTTCCAGATAGGCTTCCTCCACTGTCTTATTCTTCATATTAACTGTGCCATACTAGATGAAAAGAGAAAGTGAGAAAGGGGAGGTTAAAGAACCAAAATTATATTTAATACTTAAATAACAAATCTGCTATCTCAAACCTAGGGAAAAAAGTTGGCACTTTGCTAACTTGTGCTTTAAAAGGGAGGTGTGTAATTTCTGCACCACTATGGTTCCCAAAACCTCCTGTCTGCTAGTGGGCAGACAAACAGGAAGTCTCACCCCAAAATCATGCCATTGGTTGAGCCTGTCAGCCTGGCCACAATGTTTAAACAGAGCAATGTTTAGAAAAAGTTTACACTTTTTGAAGCAATAGTTCTACGAATGGCTTGTATATTGAGTTTTCTCTGCACAATAAACAGGGGGAAAAGTTAAAATTACACACATCACCTTTAAAAGTTTCTCATCGATTTCAATTTCAGAACAAATCTAACTTGTTGCAAGACAGCATGACTTCAATGCTTCATATGAGTGAAGCAAATGAATGCTGCTGCCTTTCAGTGGTACAGGTTTATACATCCATGCCAGGAATGTGATATTATCAATTCCCCACTCTTCACATTACACTCAATCACACTCAAGCACCGTGGAGGAAAGAAAGCAACACTGATCAATAAGAAACATAATAAGAGATGCATGCTGACATTTAATTAAAGAACTATAGCTAATGGGTGAAGCAAGAAGAGACGTAGGAAATGTAGTAGTGAGCCAAATGAATATGTGCGACTTGAACATACTCCAACTGCACCAGTATGAATGCTCAGATGTCTATGAGAATAGTAACTACTGTATGTCTTGACTGTTTTAATTAGCAGTGATAAAATGCACAGAAAGGACTCAAATTGTATAAATAAAGTTAATACAAAACAACATTCATAACCATTTCATTTTTAGAACGAGACATAATTCCAAGTGAATGAGGAACAATTTCATTACAGGACATACTGATTTACTTCCCAGAGTACTTTCCATGCTTCCATGAAACAATGTTGTGTTAAATAAAATTTTCACATTAAATTACTTTACTTCATTGTAAAACATTACACCACAACATTACTAAAAACTCATACAAAGAAGTGCAAGTCCACAAAGTAAGGCAAAAATCTTACTCTGTTTTACAAAGACTTGCCTTCGCCCGCAAGAACAACTGAGACAAAACAGCAGCTCTTTACCTCCAGTATCATGTCTCCAGGCATAAGACCATCTGTGCCTTTGGCAGGGCTGTCCTCTTCAAGCCTTTCCACAAAGATCCCCCGCAGGTTCCCTCCACACAGCTGAATCCCCAGCTCAACCTGACTTTTCCTCACTGTTACCAAGCGAGCCTCAAGAACTTTCCTGGAAATCTCAGATGACATTCTAAGCAAACAAAACAAACACATGCAGCCACCTTAATAGTCACATGACATTTACAGATTGGATAATGGACTTATTTGTATGATGTACTTTCATTTCATTTAGAATGCAGCTTTGGCAGCAATGCCGCACACTGGATTTTGGACAAAAGATCTGTATATTGTGTTATAATTGGTGCGGTACCTGATAAATCTTTGGGGGCTAGTGGTGGGTGTGGTCTGTTTGGAGGACGGGGTGAGCGTGCCTTCATCCTGTTCACTGAGCGTGTCTATAGTGGACTGGTTATCTGGGGTGGCAGCTCCACTGCCCTGAGGAGTGGACTGAGTGCTCACTGGCTCCAACCGTGAACTAGGGCACAGCATGGAAAAGAATCAGCCAACTCAGCTCTGTCTGAGACTCTACATTTGTCTGAGTAACAAGGAACAGTGGTCTGGCGTGTACCTAGAGCGAGAGTGGTTGCCCAGCTGGTACATGTGTGGGTTGTACTGGGCCATAATAGTGATGGTGTCACACTGCTGGCCAATGATGAGGCGAGCCTGCTGCTCTGTGGCATTCCGCAGGTTTATGCCATTATACTAAAAGAAGGAAATGCAAATGTAGGATCAATAATACAGTACATGCTTTGCATATAACATAAATAATGCTTTCAGGAAGACAAGCTGACTTCTGTCACTGGCAAACCAGACAATTACCTGATCCCAAAGATTTCCAAAGAAGCCAGTGTATAGGAATAGCCCCCCTGGGTTATCTGTCAATACTAACCTCCAATAGCTGGTCTCCATACTCCAGCCCTGCCTGGTGTGCAATGCTCCCCCCAGTCACTTTGGAGACAAAGATTCCTCCATTCTCTCCACTCACAATCGAGATGCCAAGAGGCTCCGCCCCTTTGTGCACGATGACATTCCGTGGCTCTTCCAGGAATGGCCTGCCACAGTGGTAAAACAGGTACATTTATAAGTCACAGATGACAAATCTGAGACAGGAGTTGGTCTGCAGAGTTTAGTCAGGGTAGATGCCAAAATACTGAAACAAAGGATGCTCATGCAAATAGATGTACAATAAGAAACATTTACTGAACTTCAGTAACTTCATCACAGGCACACACAAACGGGTGAAAAGCAGAGGGAGTGGCAGAAAGGATTTCAATAAAAGATCCAGAAAGTTGTACATTTATACTTCTGTTATAAACTTTTTAAATATACCTACATACATGAATCCATACAAAACAATAAACACTTCACTGACAGTAAGTACATCTCAGCGCATTTCTGCCTTTCTGCCATTTCTGAGAAGATAGCGATGTAAGCCATCTAGATAACTTCACCCACACTTTGACATTTAATTATGGCACCGTCCCACTATAGCCAACTTGAAACAACTCTTGATAACAACTATTATCTGTCAGGTATCATGTTTTATGCTCAGTAAAAAAAATGCTTTCAGTAGCTTCCCACCAACTTCAAACCAAAGAAAATTTAACAAGTAAATCTGGATCTTTTCAGGAAAAGAGCAGCCAAACTGACATGCATCCATAACCTTCCTCAAGCTCATATTTCCCCCCAAAAACAGCTTCATCTGCATCATACTGATTTAACATGACTGATTTACAAACCTCTTGCTGAGCAGCTTAATCAAAAGGTAAATCAGAAGCAGCAGGTAAAATTACTCAATAACGCTAATTAAACTAAATGACTCCAATTTGAGCAAATTGTCAGCACAGATTCATAAACTTATTCCCCCCGAGGCATACTCAGTCAAACAGTAACAAACCCAAAGTCTGATTATCATAACATCACTACCACTAAGCCTAAATTGTGTACTAACAAAACACACAGAAGCAGGGACTTCTACAGCCAACCACTTTGAGCAAACAAGTATGTTTGTCAAGCATTCCCTGTGCATAACTGGCAGGGAACAAACCTCAGGCTTCTGAGAGAGGAGAACCTAGGCCTGGCAGCCAAAGGAATTCTCAGAAAGGATCTGTTACGGTACAGAGATCTGAAAGATTTGGGAGGAAAAACAGATTGTGAAAATCGTTTTGGAGAGACAGACACAAGAGGCACGGAAGGAAGACTAATATGTTGAATGCTAAATGCAGAGAAGTTAGAGGCACAATGAGAAATTTATAAGAAATACAGAGGAAATGAAAAGAGTGCCCTAGTTTACAAATCTCCTGCAAAAGTGTATCTGTGTTAAGACCGAATATTAAAATGAAAGTAATAAAAAGGACAACTGATATCAAAGACAGATCCTCCAACATACATTTTACATCAAGCACTTATAAAGCAGTCCAATTATTCAAGTCAGATAAAGGGCTTCCTGAAGCTGATGTATGTTGATAAGAGTGAGTTGTTGCTTGGCAACCTGATGGAAAAGGTGGGTGGGGTGGAGTACAGAAGCACAGCAGGAGTGTACCTGTCTTTTCTTCGTTCTCCTGCAGGGACAGGGCTGACGGAGATCCTGGGCAGGGTGGAGATGGAGCTCTGAGACTGGCTGGAGGTGAAGGAGGATGTCTCAATGTTGAGAGGTGACATAGGTGGAGTGATGAGACTTGGACTGCTGCATTCTGAATGAGACAGCGACCCTGATAAACAACATTGATACACGACCGTCAGCATAGTGTTCTAAAGGCCAAATGACAAGAACACAGAACAGAATAGAGCTGGATAATGTAGTTACACAACTGTATCTTGATATCTTTCAGCCTTTTGGTAATACTCTAATAATATGTAGCATTGTATTTGCCGTTGTAACCAAATACAGTATAAATGTGTAATGGAATTAACCAAAGGTATAACACAAATGCACAAACAGACTTTTGGAGCCCACTATATGCCTGGGTTGTTTATGCAAAAAATGTCCTCTAATTAAATAGTCTGACTAAGCTAAATGAATTGAACAGGTAATAAACTCCAAAACGATGTCAATCCTGTAGTAAAATGATTTTATATTTATTTAAATTGGTTGTCATCTCTGTTACACTACAGTGCCACCATTTCCGTGATGGCATTCCTCATGGCCAAATATAAAAAGAGCTCATGTAGATTTGCGTTTTAATGTTATTCTTACATTCTGCAATGGGAGAGCATGGCAATATGGATTTTTGCTTAAAAAATAGTTTGAAAGCACATCTTGAAAACACATCAACATTTCTCCAATTCCACTGTGCCTCGTCTAGCTGTTTTTGACAGCATGAACACATCCTGTGTGAACGCCCCCTCACTCTTGTGTACATCTGCCTGCTCAACAGCAGCTCTGTGCACACGTGAACTGAACTGGCAGCATGAACTGCAGAAGTTGTCAGATTGGGCATATGATGATCTCTTCGTATTGCCAAGCCCTGAAGATAAGCCATTAAAATAAATGTATTGACCTGACAGGAGACTCACCTCTGTCCGAGCCCAGTACAGAGCGAGGATAGCGTGGTGTGGAGGGGATTTTTATCCTTTCAGTGCGATACTGCAGGTTATTTGAGGAACCTTTAGCAAACAACAAGGAGATCAAAAACAAAAACTAGTGAAATATTGGTTTGATGCCTTACAGGAGAAGATGAACTATAATGCCTGAGTACAGAGACTGACCGAGTCTAGCGCTGGACGGTAGTGAGTTGGTGCCGTGTGAGGCCCGGCTGCTCCGTGATGACTCTGTGTAGTCCGTGGAGCGTTTCTGGCTTAGGTCCAGACTCATATGACCTTGATGCTGAGGACTGAGATGCAGAGACACAACAATAAGGGCAAATTGAATGGGTCAGTATACAGCAGATCAGCACACACTCATAATGTGGAAATGATTATTCTCCTGAGAGAGGAATAAACAATTCTTCTGTTTATGAGCTATAGCATCTAATTTGCACTCTGTGCCACAACTGAAAAGTTTATTGACATCATAAATTTTGTGCACTTAGAAATGTGTGTGACCTTAGCGTCTTCAAGGTGAGGAGTGCCATTTATGCCCCATTAGAAATGATAAAAATTCTGCCACTGTCCAGCCAAAAGTAGTTCTGCCCTCAAACGCGCACCATTGGTTGAACCAGAAAGTGACATATTGGACCACTCAAATTGTTTGTGAAGTCATATTACAAATGGCTTGTTGATGCATACTAAAATAGGATACATGAGAACCACAATCTTTTCATTACTTCTCCACAATTTAAACTGGAGAGCATGTAATAATTGGGGGTTTATCCAGGATAAAAATGTCACAAAAAGGCACACGCTTTGCATTCAAGCACATACACTGATGTAGGTACAATATATGTCGTTTTTGTAAACTGTGATACCTATGGAGTGTGGGTGTTGGTACCTGGGGTGTGTGTGCTGCTGATTGATTTGGCTGGTGGCAGAAGGGCAGTTGTTAGTGTGAACTCTGTGGCTCCGCACCATGTAAACAGGGTTCTTCATAACGGCTGTTACGGCAGAGCAGGGGGACAGTCCTCGGTGTGCTGAGTCTGGAGTTCAACCACAACAACATAATAACCAATAAAACACTTCAATGAGAAACACACACTCCCCTTCAGCTGCCCGCTGCTCTCATATTTTTCATTTCTGCCCCATTACAGCAGTTACTGCTCTCCTCACATGGCCGAGCAAGACATTAGCTGAAAGCGAAAACAGGTTGGATTGTCCAGCTTCTGCTTGTGCTCCACCTTTAGCTAAAGCCAGATGCTCTGGACAACTGATGGGCAGACTGGCCAAGAAGGCTCATCCAGGCCAAACCATGAATATTTAAATCAGGTAAAAATAGATCTCATTATCACACAAACCCCATGCGTACTGCTTGTTCACATGACTGAGGCGCCAAGCAGCAAGATTGTTCTGGATCATGAATTTGTTATACATTTATTAAGAGTTTAAAGTTTTTGTTTTGATGCCGCTGGCTTTTGATCACTTTTCATATTTAATCCAGTAATATGGATGCTGAAATAGTTAAAAATGGTTGCCAAAGCAAACAGCCTAATACCATTAGATACATTTACAGAGTTTACAGTTAGTTTATCTATCAATTTCATAAAAGAAATAGTAAACAGTGAATATTATTGCATTAGAGGACTAATTAATGCCTTTTTAAACTAACCAACAAGCACAAACATTCAGAAATTAAAATATAAATGTGTTTCATTTGATGAATCAACAAGCTTATTCAACCACATTCTGCATGAATATCATAAATAAGCAATTTAATTACTGGGAGTTCACCATAAAATTAAGTCAAATGTTTATTTAGTGGGCCTTCTTGAACAGAATAAAGATGAACTGTGCTCCAGAGAGTAAATGCAGATAGGGCTAGAGAGAGAGAGTGGGAAGAGTGTTGTTAAAGAGATAAATTCAAATGTGCTACTGCCCACTAGGACTGATTAGCGAGTGTGTAACTCACTGGGAGGCAGGGTTCCATTATAGGCTGTGGGCACAAAACCCACGCTGTGTCTATGAGGTCGGTTAGGAGAGGAACGTAGAATATCCCTCTGCTCCACAGATTCCCCTTCATTTGAATAACTCTGCCAAATACACACACAAACAGTATTGGCTAATGCAGTATAGAGTTCCAGAAAAATAATAAAGCCAGCTTAACTTTCTTTAGATATTACATTTTATGGTGGTACTGGAGCTGGGTGATATATTCATTATATATTTTTGATGATTTCAATATGGATCCTCAATATTGTTAACATATATTGTAAAATATGTTTTCTCATAAGAGGCTTTTCAACAGCCAGTGTTGCAAAATGTTTAAAAGAAGGGGTAAAACATTGAATCAGAGTTCTGAAAAAACTGCAATGCACAGTTTAAACCGATTGACAAAGTAGCTTTATGCTAATTTTTAACATATCATCAGGTATGCGTCAGCATTTCTAATGCTTCCTTCCTCCCCCCCCAAGCTCCCAGTGCAGTGGGATATCAATCTTAGACAGAGAAGCTAATTAAAACAGGCAGGACTGCTGGCTGTGTCAGGCCTAGCAGATCTATATATTCACCTGGAAGCTCTGCAGAGGGATGGTCTGAGTCGTCATTCTGTGTCTGAGTGCTGGGGCTGACTTTGGCCTTGGACGCTTGACCTCTGGTTCTTCTGATCGCATCCGGCCGATATCCTCCTCGCAGGACTTCCTGGAGCTCAAGACCTTGCTCTCACGGCCTGCCTCGGTAAAGTACAGATTACCATTGCGGTCCTCCTGCTTGGGTTCGGGGACAGAGATTGCAGTAATGGTGGACTCAGAGGCAGAGCTTCCCTGATGTTTGTGCTTGAACTTAAAGGAGTCGCTGCGTGTGGGTGGGGTGGGGGGTGTT
>JAZGTJ010001116.1:0-33045 GCA_036877575.1 Botia almorhae | reverse complement strand
GCGTCTGGCCTTTTAAAGGCATCGGCATCAAAGATTGACTTCCTCTGCTTGGGTGACCTGTAGATGGAAAGTTGCGCCGGGCTGTCGGTTGACATGGCAACACCAGCCACCATTTTGGGCCAAGTTCCGCCACTGTGTTTCTTCTCCAGGGTAGTCTCCAGAGTAACGCATTCGGGGCCAACTGACACAGAGCGATTATAGCAGATCTCTTGAAAGGCACTGCTGGTGTAGCGGGGCAGCCCCAGCTCTGATGCAGGTCGGAGGGTGTTAGGGTGCAGGGTGGAGACAGGGAAAACCTTCCTCTCTGGGTAACTGCTCTCATCAATGTCTGTCCTGGTCTTCCTTCTCTCACCACCACCTCCTCCTCCTCCAGCCTCCCCGCTGTAAATGTCTGTCTGAGTGGAGCTATTGTGTTTGAGGTTCCTGCTGTTACGAGAATGGACGTCTGTCAGGTGGATTCTGCCGTTGGATTTTTCGGCCTCTCTCAGACTCTCAAAGATGTTCTGCCCTGATGTGCTCTGGGGAAAGAACTGATAAGGACAGGTTCAGCATGGCTGCCATCAGTCAATTAAAAGCTATACTTTCCATGTAGCATGAGGGGCCCCTCAGGGGCTGCAACATCAATAATAAAAACATTCAGATGAACACAAAATATAGTTGAAGACCTCTCAAGGGTATATGTTAATCCATTAACAACAAAATAACAAATAGATTTTCAATCACCGTTTCTTTTCACTCACAAAGATAAACCTTATAGGATATATCTATATAAGATTTTGTGAACTGCACTGTTTCTTAGTGAAATGTCTTCAAAATGACAAAATGGCAAATATTCTGTTAAGTTATTAAATTATGTAACAATATAGCTAAATCTGCAAATAATCAGTATGTAAAATAATGTTAATAAAACACGGAGCGGAGACAAAACACAAAGCAATGTAGATGTTCCTGCTGGAAACTGTGAATTGTGTTGATATGCCCCACTACTAACATGTCACTGTATTTTTTGATCACTGCCAAAAACTCAGCTTAAATTTTTCCAAGCACACAAGAAAAAAACATACTTGTCTGATTAAAATGGCAGATGGAAAGCAACAGTTACAATGGCAGGATTGGTCAGTAACACATAGTAGGACAGTTGATTATTGATAATTTCCAAGCTTGCCATACTCGTATGACTTCTGAATATCTCAGAATTGCTTTTCCGCCTCAAACCCGACTTGGAATAAATGTCACGGCAGTACCCTGGCATGTGGTAATGAGAGCAGAGCATACGCACAGAGAGCAAAGAGGGAACAATCACCTTCATGAGCGACAGACTGAGCGAGTCCCTGCCACCCCTCAGCAGCGCCTCACATTCACTGAGAGATTTGTTATCCAGAGCGATCCCATTTATCTGGGGAGGAAGAAATTTAGGTCAGCGCTTCAGCAAAGAAAAGTGCCAGCAGACTTTTCAATCTTTTTATTTTCAAAGCCAGAAATGACTTCAGAAACTTGGGAACAGAGACAAAGAGACACACGCATGAATGAAAAGATGGTGAACATTTTAAACCTCCAGATAAATTATTTGATGTTTGTGAAATTTAAAGGAATAGCACACCCAATAATTTTTTATTCAGTATTGAAAATTATATAATTGTAATAAATGATCAAATATATTTTTTTAATAAATGTAATAATTTAACAGTAAATTATAATTAAACAACAGTCTTTTGTAAGATAAGATACTCAAGAGGGCTGGGGTCCTTGCGTCTAAAATTTAAAACCTTTATTCAACAACTTTAGTCATACTCAGATTAAATAAGGTGCTTTTAGACTATGTAGTTTCAGCCAGTGGCATTTTGCATCAAAACTTTGTTTTTTTATGACTTTTGTGATCCATCTCAGAGCTTTGGTGAATGGGAATTGTATTAGTGAATATCGATTTACATTTTGGTCTGCTCTTACATAAAGCTATTGTATTTGGTTTTAGAAGTCTTGGAAAAATATTGAGGCCAGGCTTAATAGCACAAGTACCTATTCACTTGTGGTCAGTGCATTTTTAATTCTTGTCTTCCAAAACTAAGGTTTGGAACAACAAGAGGTTAAGAAAATGATGATGGATTTTTCATTTGAGTGAACTATCCCTTTAAGGTGTCTTGAGCCACCTGACATGGCCAACATTAGAACAGAAAGGTTACAGATATCAAACTACCTAGTATCAAGCATCTCAGGATTAACATCTGCATTACTTTTCACCTTCTGGCAGATATCGCTTCACACATCACCTGTCTTAAATTCGTCACCTTCATTTAAGCTGTGGAGTAATTTGATTGGCAGTTCATCTAATGAGCTCCCATGCATTTAAAATAAGGCACTGGATTAAAAACCTGCTTAAGTTTGGAAACCGTAACGAGAACTAAGGTCAGACTTTTATAAAGAGCAAATCGGATCCCTGATAGCATCAATTTGAGAAAGGATCGCATAACTGCCTGAAGACTTACAGCAATGAGGCGGTCTCCAATGGTAAGAGATCCTTCTCTGGCAGCAGGGCTGCCTGGCGCAATAGCGGCCACAAAAATGCCACCCTCAAAAGTGATACCAGCGTCTGTGAAAACAGATCAAAATCATCAAAAAGGCCATTAATAACAGAACAAAGGAAATTAGCCACAGAACAGGTAAAATGAGACTGGATGCCCAGTTCAGACATGGGAAGTTACAAAAGTGATACCTTTGTGTCCTATAAGATTAATGTGGACTGGAGTAACTAGTCTTCCACCTAAAGATTTCCTCCTGCGAACAACCATATTGATCAGGCCTCCTCCATTAAGTACAGCTTTGATGACCTGCTTCCTGTCTTTGTTAGTCAGGTCCACATCATTTATCTTCAGCAGCCAATCATTCACCCTATTGAGAGAGGCACAGCTCGTGAGAACTAAACAATGACCCTGGGAAATTGCTGGGCAATCATTCTAAAGGTCGTTATTTACACATTTCTGAATTTACCTTAATCTTCCATCCGCGATACTTCCCTTGTCCACCCTGCTCACAAATATCCCACAATCCCCTGGTAAATATGGATCATTTACCCCTTCAGCAATGTCAAACCCCAGTGCCTTCAAATCCATGTCATCCTGTTGGGAGGACAGTAAAGTGACAGATGGAGGTGAAATGATCCAGTGCTTTTATCAGACGCATTATTTGTTGGATCTGGAACAACATTCTTATTAAACAAACCCCAACAAACAAAACGCAAGGAAAATGACAGGTTGATAAGAATGCTATTCCAGCCCCAGACCTAACATCGGGACATGTTAAATGCATGTTATTCAAAAACTATAAATGATAATGATCCAGGAACATGTCTCACTTGGGTATTATACATCAAAAGTCAACATGATTCGCAACCTATTTTCTCAGTCATGATATGACTGAGATTTATGAGTTATTACATTTTAATAGAAGGTTACAAAACAAGTTTTTTCAAAATAACATGCACTGATGAATGGATCAGAATGATGAGTGTGTTTACTTTAAACATGCTGGCATGCCGTAATCACGTCCCAAATGTTTTTTGCTCATCACATTTGTCTGTAATGGTTCACTCATTAGTGTTTGACACTCTTACCCGGTCCTTCTCAAACTCCACCACTTCTGTCTCCCACTCTAATGAATCTGTGTCTATGGCTGAATCATGGGAGCTGTGAGCCATAAGCTGGCAAAAACGCGCCTCCTCCAACTGGCTCTCCATCTTCTCCCTTTATCAGCACAGAGAGCACAAGACAGGTCATTCTCCATCTCATCTATCCGCACAGGCATCAGCAGTCATCGAATTCATCTCACGCCCACAAAAACTAACACAAACAAGAATGTTGAGCGTCAAAAGTCTTGGTGAAAACCATCTTTCTTAATCGCAGAGAGCCTCTGATGCAAGACTGGGAAAACACAAGCCTCTGGGATAATTTCGGCTTGGGCCCGGGGGTCTTTTAGCACAGTTGGTGCAGTGTGTAACACCTGTGCTAGATGGAATTGTTATAAATGCAATATCAAGGTCACACCTAAAACTTGGGTAGGAAAAAACAGGATCAAGTAGTTGGGGAATACTAGCACACTGTCACTAAGATTCATAGACTCAGAGACAGAAAAGCCTGGAGGGCATCAGTGACATGATTTTTCTTGAGAAAACTTAAGAGAAGTCTACGGCAAAAGGGTGGGTGGGGTGGTCTGGAGTTTCTGAAGGGGATGAACTAACCACTAGGGGGACTCTGAAGCATATGATGCAGAGGCGAGTAATTAGAGGACCACGGCAGAACCTGCAGCATGAATCATTTATCATAAATGAATATAATTATAAACGGAGCTTTTATTTTTTCACACAGAAAATCTGAAGAGGCATATAAAAGGTACAAAAGATGCATTTCATGATGAATAATTGCATAAAACAATGAATCAGTTCAACCTGGCACTTGCTGATTCTCGTGCAGAAAGTGTCTGCTAGGTGTCATGACAAAAGCACAGTAAAGATTTGCCTCTTTAATAACTATTTTTCATTTGTCACAAAAATAGTAGTTATGGTAATCTAATGCACAGTTTAAAAGCGTTTACTTGAGCTCCTTTAGCTCCCTGGCCGCATCGTTCCTCTGCTTCCTCATGTCATCCAGGTTACGAAGGGCATCAGCCAGATCGCTGACGGCCCGGTCTCTCTCCCTGCGCAGGTTATCACACAACGTCCTGCCAAATACAAAAAATACACACTCAAGTCTCAGCACCAACAGCTGCATGTTGTTATATTGCTGAAGTGGCTGTATAGACTCAGTCGTGAACGGTACCGTATGCTCTCTCTCTCAGCAACAATCTTGTCTCTCTCCTGAAAGGCCCAGTCTCTGCGACACTTGGCCACCTCAGCCTCCTGCACGGCCTCTTTCAGCTCCTGGGACATGGCCTCACACTGCTTCCTCAACACCTCGATCTCTTTATTGGCACGCTCCATGTCCAGCGTGGCAGAGTCTTGTTTCTGTGGCAACCGATTGGAAGAGAGCTCATGATGAATAGGCATGATGTCATCACCAAACTGTTTAAGTTTTACTTCAAAACAAACAAGAATAAAAAAAGTTTTATTAATGAAAAGAGTTCAAAAGATATACGAGAGTTAGAATAAAACTTTGGGTCTGAAGGTGACTCTAGGGCTGATATAGGGCCCTCTGGTGGAATCTGTTGGTACTGTGGTCTAATTAAATGGACAGGATTATTCCTAATAGAACATTCCAAACACTGACAGCTTGTGTGATTTTTTTGGGCTTTGTGGTTTTCAGAAAAATAATAATAAAAATCACGTCTCTCTGTGCAGTCGCTGAGAAAAGACAGTCAACTCTGAGTCAAGTCAAGTAATAATATAAAAATGTGTTTTATAAATGTAAACTTTCAGCTGTCTTGCTTTTTTAATTTGGAATTTTCTGGCAATATCCATATAAAGTCTAGATCTATTTTTCCTATACATTCCACAAGAAAAGATGCCCTTTTAATTGAGAAAAGTATTTTATATTAGTACCTCTCTATTTAGAGAATTAGGATTTCCGTTATTAGTCCTAAGAAAAGCATTTTGTGGTCAATTCTTCTCTTAACTAAAAGCAGTAAAAACAGTTTACTTAAACGCAACTGAAAGATAAAAGTATTCCAATGTCTAACAGTTCAGCTGAAAACTGCTCAGTTATTGCAGAGAAATGCCTAATTATTAAATTCTGATGAACCCTGTCTAGTTAGTACTAGTATGCCATTTGGGCAAGAGGCTTGCCTACAGCCTTAGAATTTTAAATCATTCTTTAATAATGTATCCATGTGGCTCATTATCACAGCATATGGCAAGGCCCAGCCTCGAAGCACCTGTCTGGCCTGGTAGTATTCCCGCAGTAACTGGTCTCTCTGGATGATGGCTTCAGTTCTCTCTTTCCTGGCCACATCTCTCTCCTCCCGCACAGTCTCGATGTCTTTACAAGCCTGAGTCAGCTCTTTCTGTGCCTCCGCTTTGTCCTTCACCTCATGGCAGTATTTTTCCAGCAGCTCGTTCCTCTCACAGATGGCACGGTCTCGATCCACCAGCGATGAATTTAGCTCCTGCAAAAGCACATGGACGTCAGTGACAGCGAGTATTACTAGACAATATTTATTTGAAGTGCTTTTTCAAAGCAGAATGTTACTCACTGCTCACTGGCTGTCTAGTAAGAACTTGACTAAAAAGTTTTTTTATATTTTAGTGCATGTATATTTTAAATGTACATTTATTTTATTTATTTAGCAAAGCGGCTTCGAAATTAGCAACAGCACAGGCCATTTATCATCAAGGACTCTGTCCATTCCCTGGGATTCAAATATCTTGTTGTTGAAATCACTATATCACTATAAAGGTATACTGTACCAGCTGAGCTACAGGAAAGCAATATGTTGGGGTCATCTGACACATTAAACCACCAATCACACTTTGCTTTTATGTAGGTGATGGTAAGGACAGGGTAATAGACCAGTTCATGAAACATGCAGGGCCTATCACCATTGTGCACTACAGCTTAACCACAGTCACCGCAGAATGCAGAAGCTTTGAATAAAACCTGTGAAATGAACAACTCATCTGTTTGACGAAACATCCCTCTCTATGGAGGTTATGGAGATGTTACCTGTCTTAGTGCTTCAAGTTCCTCACTGGCCACCATCCTCTCTGAGGAGGTATTCTTGAGTCGGGCCTCTGCAGCCTCCAGCCCCGTCTGCAGCTTGTCCACCTCTTTAATCACCTGGTCCCTTTCGCTCATGATCAGCCTGTATTCATTAAACACAGAATCTCGCTCTTCCTTTAACTTCTCCGCATCCTTCACGGCCTTCAGCTGAAAGTTCTTGTAGCGCGTCACCTCCGACTGGAGTCTCTCCATCTCTCTCTGCAGCTCCTTGTTCTGAGCCGAGGCCTTGTTCAGCTCCTGCTGCACAGAGTCAAACCTGACAGAGAAGAAACAAATAGGAAAATCTGTATACAAATGACTGATATCTAGTCACATGCATTGCTTAAACAGAATCTCCTTGGTAGACCAAAAATGGACAAAGTTGTGATATATGAAGAATATAAACTGTATGTATGTATGATTGTATAAAATGTAACTGTCCTAGGCAGAGGTATGATCCATAATGAAGAGGGAATTTCTATATTGTATCCTCTTCCACATTCACATCTCAGATGGTTAACATGTGCCTGAACAACTTTAGCATTTGGTAATTCATCTCATTGTCAACAGAAAACAAAGAACTCTGACAATATTTACAATTGTCTGTTTAGTAATGTTTTAATGTTTTGAACTTTACACAGAATCTGCTGTGATGTGTCCTTTTGTTTTGTGGTTGATATTTTGAACTACAGTATATCACATTTATTTTGACAAATGCTGCAATTGCGATTTAAACTGCAATATGATATTACAATCTCAAGTGATTAAGTTTTGCTCATGATCTGCGATCAGCAGAGAAAGTTTTCAGAATAAGTCAGAATAAGGCGGAGTTACGCAAAATCCGGCTATTTTACCGTCTCATAGACGTGGTCCACTGCTGCTGGTACTGAATGGCTGTGTCACGCTGTTTCAGCAAAGCATCAGTTTGTTTCTGTAGCCTCCTGTTCTCCTCCTCCACCTGCTCCAGTCGACTCAGATCTGTATTGTGACTGGCCACCTTCTCACTGTAGCGTTTGCTTAAGGCGTCATATTCTTTCTTAACTCCCTCCAGCTTGTCCATGGCTGTATCATACATCTTATTTAAAACTTCTGAAGAGCCGTTTTCCCTGATCACCTGCATAAACAAACAATCATGAAAACAATGATTAGAGTTTGACTTTTAAACCAAAGGTTCGATTCTCACAGCTGGCAGAAAACAACTGAGGTGCCCTTGGGCAAGGTACCTTTCCCCCGGTTGTTCCCCAGGTGCTGCAGTGATAGCTGCCCACTGCTCCAGATGTGTGTGTTCATGACTTGCAGTGTGTGTGTTCACTACACACTGGATGGGTTAAATGCATAAGTCACATTTCAAGTATGGGTTACCATACATTGATAAATATGACACTTTCATTTCAGATGTGGATTCATAAAGCATGTTACCGTCATTTTGCATTCGTTAAGAGAAGTTAATGTAAAGCAAAATGCTGTGGTAAAACTGTGGTAAAATAACTAATACAGTAATGACTGTAAAAGAACTAATGACTTGAGTCAGAAATACAGTAATATCAATAACAACATAACTACTTACTAATAAATAATAATCTAAATAAACAATTTAATATGGGTGAGGATGGGTGTCAGACTTAATATTCACAACATATTTGTGTATAAGCCTGTGTGTGTGACAAAGTAACTATTTATTACGTTTCCTAGGGAACATTTATTAAATTAGTGACATTAAACTTTGATACTATTGTTGGGTTAGTTATATTTCAAAGCAAACACAAGGATCAAGTTATTTAATACATTTCTCAATCCTAATGATATTGCAGACATACAGATTACTGCATTATGCAAAATTAATGTGTAGCTACAAACATGACTAAATTGGATACAATGGTTTCAAATGCAGCTCATCCAATCAAATTTCACCAATAGCACTATTGGCTAAATTAAAGTGCTTAATTCCACGATGCAAACACCAGAGGGCGATCTTGGGTCTATTAAAAATCATGTACTGTCCTTGCCTGCAAAATGCTATCACTGTACTTAAGCACAGAAGAGTACAATTATAAATACAATAAAACATTTAGCAGATCACTTGTTCTGCAAAAACGATCTATTAAAATGCTTTTTCCCCCAACTACATAATTTAGGCCAAATGGCCTCTGATCAACTCAATACAAGACAAAGCCTCATTCTATATGAGTGATTTTCATGTCTAACTCTCCCCTAGGCCATGTAATTAGTGCTTAGAGTATCGACTAACCGCACAAGCCTCTGTTCTTTTTCATCAGTGAGCGAGCCCTTGCCCTTCTGGGCTGACCTTTACCAAGCAGGCTGTGTACATTTTGTGCAGCCGGTGGGCAGCACAGCAGCGTAAACAGTGCTGACGGCTCAAAAGCCCTTTTCAATTCACAGAGCTACAGTGCAGATCGTGTGGCAAGCCTGACCTGACCTCTCTGCGACAGAAAAAAGATGTAAACGTGAGCAGGACTGATGCATTAAACCTTTTCCCACTCTGTTCGGTGGTTTAAATCTGACAGGAAACCTGATAAATCAATCAGACGGGAAAAGGCTCAGCCCCTCAGAGCAGCCGCAAAGAACAGGCTCGTCGACGTGGTCGTGTCTGATCAAATAATCTCCTGTCCCTTGTCGTCTGATTTACGGCAAGGTCAGGTAGGATTAGGCTGCGCTGGTTGTACAGGATGCCCGGCCTTCGGATTTACAACATAAATGTGCTGTTACTGTAACACTCACTAATCCCACATAACAGTCTGTGCTGGGGGAGAAACTACCAAATCTGCAAGTTAATTAACTATCTATGGAGCTCACAGAGAAACTCGGTATTCAAAGATCAATGCTGGAAAGGCCAAACAAGGTCACGTTTTGGCTGACATGCCAGAAAATTTGCATGTAAAGTACATATTTATTTTGGTACCTATATTAACAGGTGACTGCACTGACACTGTGTAAGTAAAGAGTTCCAGGCTGTGTAGCGAATAACTGCATTTATCAACACAAATCTTGGATTCGAATACTGTTTGAAAATTGCCATTGTTTGAGAAAAAAAAAACTGTCAGCCTTGATGTAAGTTCCATATGCATTGACAAGGCACACAAGCACTGCATTGTATTGTATTCACCAATCCGAAAGTGAAGTGAAAGTGACCAATCTCAGCATCTGACAATTTCAGAGGTTTTTGTCCCACAGTTTGGGTCTTTTTTTGTCAGTTAATTACCATTTGAATGTAAACATGGTCCCCACATCCATGCCAATCAAATTTGTGACCATTGCCAACTCCTGACAATCATTAAAAAAATGTTAGACACAGGCCCAGAGTCGCTGTGGGGTGTAAGGCCTGTACCTGCTGCTGCTGTAGCCTCATGTCAGCCACCTCACGCTGATCTTCAGAGTGAAGCCTCCTGAGTTCCTCACAGCTCTGCATCAGATGGTTGTGTTCCCGAACCAGCTTGGCGTTCTCTCTCTTCAGAGCTTCCATCTCCTCCTTGAGCTGAGACTGATCGCTCAGTAGACGGCTGTGCTGCATGCTGGAACACAAACGCCCAAAACAAACACAAACAAATGAGCTTCTTTACCTATTACACAACACTGTTACATCTGTGAGAGTCGGCATTGCACTTCACGTCACTCAAGGTAATATTTCACTTTTATGGGCCCTGCAGCTGAAAGAGTTTATACAGCAGTATAACACAATCCCTGCAGTGTCGAGACGGAACGTTAGCTCCATATTGGAGACTTCAGATGGCTCTGTTACAAAATCTAGCAAGCCGCATACATAATCAATTTTTAAGGCATCATAAAAACACTCCCAATGCAAGGACTGTTCTGAACAGTAGGAAGTACAATTGTTGCTTTTAGAAATATACTTAATAGTTGTGCTTGGTGAATATTTTGCACTTATTATTGTTTTCAGCTAAAAAAACATGCAAAGAACAATATTTTTGTGTGTGAAAGTGTTGCCTTAGTAGAGTGCTTTAGGTTTAGTTAGAACGCTTTAGAAGGCAGCTGTCAATACAGGCAGAAGACAGCAAAGAAGTTAACTTTGAAGCAGAATTCGTCTTCTGATCGTAAAGCCTCTGTGATATGCTAGCAGTACAGCTGAGGACAGTTTTGTGTGTATTTGCTGTAATCAGACACTGTTGAGGGAATGGAGAATACTGGATTAATCCCTCATCAACTCAATCTTCCATCTCTCTGTGGACGCTCATGCCCAGCAGAGATGTAGACAGGAGGGCATGTGCCCTTACATAATAATCAGATTAGAGTCGTCGCACATCTGTGTATGGAGGGACTATATGATGCTGCTGTGTGAGTGATGGGACACTGGCAAACAGGGAGTAAGAGACAACAACAAAATTCCCTGTGTACACTTTCTCACATATTGGCAATTGGTTTACATAACTTTAGTGACTATATTAAACAAATCAGAGGATCAGAGGAGTTTCAACATATGTTTTTTTTTCTCTAATGTTGTTTATCATAAAAAAATTATAAAAGCAACCTGCTTAAAACAAAAACTGCTCCAAAATGCATCAGGCAAATACTTCAACATTAATACAGCCCAGAACAAAGTGTTTGTCTTTTTCTCAGACATTTAATAAAGCCATAATAAGTCTTCAAATGACGTGGGTACTAATTAAAAGCTGTGCTACAACCGCAGCAGATGGCTCTTAGCATCAACCACCCTTGTCTGATAGTACTTTTCCAATGAAATGCTGCTGGTTCTCATGCCGGGGGCTGATGCTGGCTTGGTGCTCAGCCAGGGGATGAGCGTTTTATGATATTAACACCGGCTGTTGATCCAACCGTCAGTTGTTGTAATGAATACAATTTATAGCAACGAATTCACACATATGATACTTGTAAACTATATAAAAAGCATTTAAATAATGGGGATTTAAAAAGTGCAACACACTGCAGGCCAACGTATGAATAGGACATTGGTTAACTAAATGTGTCTCAGCTATTTGGCATTTACAATATAAATTGCTTTGTTGATTATATTGGTACAATCTAGTTTTTTTGCAGCAATTCTAGTCATTTTGAAAACTGTACTTGGGGTGTTCCAGGTAGTGCATTGCGTCAGCAACGCAAAATGTCATGGGTTCCAATGCCAGAAAACACACAACGCATTGCAAGTGGCTTTGAATCAAAGCATCTGCCAAATGCATAAATGTATGTTAAAACTGTACTTGCTGACAGCATGTCCCACGCCCCAGTCTATAGCAGCTTTATCTGCAGTGAAAACACACTGAAGTGTTCATGCAGCAGATATATATGAGATGCCCTCTATACTCACTGGTAATAGTCGGCTTCCTTCACGGCCTCCTCACATCTCTTCAGAGTCTTGGTGTGCTGGTTCTGCAGGGACTGCAGGTCTGCCATGGCCTTCGTGCACTGCGTTTTCAGACGCTCGTAGTCATGACCAGCTTTGGAATTTGGCCTTTTGGAGACAAGAGCAATACATCACCACTGTGTCCCTCTGTCTGCAAGAGTAGCTCAATGTTAACTCAGATAACACAGATACTTTTGCATCTAAAACTCAAACTGTCTGCAATTACAAATGGTGATGAAATGACTGAAATTTGTTGATTGTGCGGTGATCTCAGAATATAATTATAGTTCTATGATTTTTTTATGAGCTGTCCAGACATTTATGATTTTTTAATTAATTAATTAATTAATTAATTTTTTAAATAATTTTACATAAACTGCTGAGCAGAAATGCATTTGTGTGTCAGGCATCAATCTTTCAAACTAATACATTTATATGATTATATTTATTACGGTGTTCCTCTTGACCAATGAAATTCCATGACATTTCCGTTATTTTTCCTGTCATTTGTAAATACTGATGAGGACTTAAATGCATAAAAACGTATTTAATTTACATGGCTATATTTAGAACCTCTAAAAGCAGTGGTATACTGGAATATACTGGTACCGGCAGTCATCAAACGTGGTGCCAGGAGAGGCGAGAGCCAATCGCTTGCGGAGTTCATCCCGTTCCCTGGTGACTTGCCTCAGCTGGAACAGGATGGTGTCCAGGTTCTCGCTCGCAGGCCGGGTGTCACCGAGCGCAGGTGGAGGTGATGAGGCTTTGGTACCTGCAATAGTGAGCACGTCACCGGAGCAAAGACACGCAAAAAGCACGCAGCACTAATTCAGGGCTGCAACATTAACGGAGGATTCAGACCTGGAACTACATCATTTCTCTGATTATTCTATTATTTACCATTATTGTTGTTATTATTATATAACCTGAATGATGCTTTTTCGGGAGCATCTTTCAGGAGATTAAGAGCTGTAGAAAATAAT
Organism: Botia almorhae; assembly: GCA_036877575.1. Lineage (NCBI taxonomy): Eukaryota > Metazoa > Chordata > Actinopteri > Cypriniformes > Botiidae > Botia > Botia almorhae. The sequence continues at coordinate 20,041 of JAZGTJ010001116.1, read as the reverse complement.
CATTATAAACATTTATATGAAATGTCCTAAAAATTATGTAAAAACAAGGCTAAAAATGAAATCTGACCTTTTAAGCTCCACTGTGCTAAAAACAAATGCCAGAGCAAAGCAAAGCCGAAAAATAACAGTAAGAAATGTAAAAATGCTGGAGGTCATGATGGCAGACAGGCTGAGCACTTTATGTAAATGAAAATTTTTTGACGTCAGCTGCAACTCAAATTCCACTATAATCTTTTGGTCTTGAACAATCTGCTGCAAATATTTAGAGAATGATTTTAGCTTTAAACAGCAGCAAAGAGGGATAATCTCTATTAAAGATAAAAGCATGGCAGGGACCATAGTATTTTTGAAAATGTCAATTCATTGTCTTTCTAGGGATTTACTAGTAGCGGTTAACACGAGCTCTCTTAATAAACAGCATCATAATCCTCGTCTGTGCCATACATATGAATTTTCTGAACATATTTCTAAACCATTGTATTCAATTGCATCGTTCCCACTCTTTTTGACTAATAACTTAAGTTCTTTTTAAAAACACTGGAAAAACAAACTTTCAGCACAGAACTAAACACAGAATTAAAAGTTGTCATAAAATGTTGGTGTAAAAACAAATGTGAATATTTTAAACTTTCAGCAGGCTTGGCAAAAGATAGACACAGCGACACATTCTGTCTCAATCTCAGCCCCAACACAAACACACTCCTCCTGTCAAAGATCTAAACATGCAGAGGGCATTATGGGTATCACTGCTGCAACATTCTTGTCCCTTTTAAAAACCTGTGAAAATATGTGAAACCGGCAAGTCATGTGGATGGAAGTCAGCCTTAGAGCACATTCTCCACTTGCGTAGGACCAGTTCAACAGGGCTTGGCTTCCACAACTGCCATGCCCTTCCAACAGCCGCTATCACCATTCATACAAGCCTTCGGTATGATCTGTGGCAGTTAAAGTGACAAACGCGTCCCACACACAACCGTTACGGACCGTTGACAATGTATGCGAGGTGTGAAATGCAGAAGACGACATGTTGACATACCGACACTGCTGAGGGAACTGCTGCTCTCAGAGTCTGATGGCATCGTGGACAGGACGCTGTAGGTGGAGCCTGTGGAGGAGAGGAAACAATTATTAGCTCAACACTGAGGCCATTAATTAACAAAATACTCAACACTAGCAACACTTCAGAAAATACAGAATAATTTATCTGTAACTTACTACAGCACCTTAAAGGGGTTATGACATGTTTTTATAAAATATCTTTTGTTCCCATTCAAAATTATCATCGTCAATGTGTATGATTGGCTAATGTCATAACCAATGAATTTGCACAGATGTTCGATTTCCACAGCGAGGAACAGCACAGCTTTTGACTGCTATCTTACTGCTCTAACAATCATATGACCTTTAGATCCACTCACTCCTCCAAAGTATTCTCCTCAGCCTGTTCCACTATGTCATAGTGGATTAATTCCAAACAAAGGCGATGTTGCTGTGATGTTGATCTGTCAGGCAAGGTCTGTTTCCATTTTTCTGTGACTGAACGACCGTGGGCAGAGCCAACAATGCTATGATGTAAAAGTAAGTTCTCTTTCTCTGGGCCACGTCATATGAAAATGAGTCCTTCTTTTGACGTCACAAATTCAGCCATTTTGCATTTGTTTTTTTCCCAGAGAACAATGACATAAAGGCTTCATTTCAGGAGTCATTTCAAGCTATGAGACTTGCAGGGCGTATTAATGACACAAATACCTTTTATATGTCAAAAGGTCAGGGGAAATTTTTAACAACCAGCAAAAGTTGAGGCTCAAAACAAAGATAAGATTAAATATAAACACCTTAAAACTGCATAGTAAACAAATAAATAAAGCCATACAAAACTTTAAACTCTTCGTTAAGCTCCACCCCCCCGTGGTTACTGTTGGTAGCGTAGACAAGCTTGACAGATGTCCCATAGTAAGTCTTCTGTGCTTAAAGTACTAATTAAAGAACATTATTCTTAAGTGTGTGGAAATGAGTGTGACATTTCATTATCATTTGCCACTTTTCTTTACAGAAATTGTGAAACTACACAGCAACCGTTACAAACTGCATGAACTGTCGAACTACTAATCACAGTCGAATGAATTCAAAAAAGAAACCTCATTTGATAGCAATTACAACTGATAACATTAGTATAATGTCTGTTCCTACAATCATACTCATGCTATGGTACCGTAAACACAACCACTATAGCCTGTACTATCACTTGAACTAATATGTAAATGAGTAACAAAGTAACAATTTTTTTCTTGGATCATAATATTCAGGTCTCCTTCCAGACACTGGATTGGTCACTGGTGTTTTAAAGGTAGCAAAAGATCATGTATGAAGAGTGTGTTGCTGTAAAAACATTATGCAGGCCAGTATGAGTAAACAGGAAGTGGATAACTGAATCCTTCTTATTATTGCAGCACTTATACTTCAGGGCTTGTCTTAAGGAACCGAGTGTGTGTGGTGACAAAGATGTGCTTCATTATCACAGGCCTCAAGCAGCGTGCACACACAGACACACACACCCTCAGTTTGCATAAGATCACAGCCGCTCAAGTCTTCCTTCACACTCATCAGCCGACACAATTCTGCTTCTCGGGAGCGACTTCAGCATCAGCCTGAAATAACTTCAGGGTAGTGACGATTTTTAGAGCCAGCAATACAGTTGCAATTTTTTTGGGGTGGAGGGGGGTTAGATAGATATAAGTAGATATGGTATAATGTCTGAAAGCAGACATTGATCTTATCTTGCCCTATGAGACTACAGGAAGATGATGTCACAATTACATCTTGGAAATGGCTTTGTCATTTGTCACTGTGATCACACAGTGAGGGATTTTAAATATGTTCACAAGAACACAAGAAGGTGCACTTAATGTACCGACCATTTAACACGTCACCAAAACAGGCCTAGAGGAAGCACTATGCTACAGCAGAACTACCACAATGTCATTTTTAATAAAAACAAATTAGCATTTGTCAAATACTTTAAATAAAACTGGTGGCGGAATGAGGTAATGAAATCAATACATTCTGCTTGAAGCTTTGGGTAACTAAAAGTTGCGTTGAGTTTCTGTGCCACTGCCCACATTAAAAGGCATAGCAAAAATAACAGTTGTTTTCAAACAATTGCACACAACACTAAAGTAAAACATTTCATATTTAATTTCATTATTGTTAATGTTTAGAAAAAGCTTGAATAACCATCCAGAGATCAATGTCTATTTAAAGCAATATGAATCAGTCTGAATCATTTTAGTGTAGACTGAGCATAAAATACAGCATCTGACATCTACAAACACTCAACATTTTTGAAAAAAAACAGACAATTTTTTTTTAAATAAATAGATAAATAAAATACAAATTACTGGATGTACTGCGAATACTTGGACATGGACACGTTTATCAAAATTCATGTTGGTCAGATTTTAAAACAATAGCAACAGCCCTTCTCTGTCTGCATGTATTAAGTAGGTCAGAGATGCCATGCTGTGCCCTGGGCATCTTTTTGTGTTTGTTTCCTGCTCTGCACACACTTTGTTCAACAGTCGTCGTTTCAGGCAAGACAACGATCAAACCCTCAGCAACCAACACAAACATGGGATGACGTGCAGCTATGACAAATTCGGCTGAATTTTAAATCCTGCTATATGGCAAAAAAAGGAACAAATCCACAGACAGAGGGTGAACATGCACAGACTGTCTCCCTGAGAAATGAACCAGAGCAAGTCCTACACTGAGACAAAAGCTGAAGGCTGAAGCTTAATAATGGATGAACTCCAGAGCTTTTGTTCAAGTATTCATCCAAAAACCACATTTATCCTTAAGCCCTGACAACCGGCAGAATCTGTTTGTATGGGGGCTGATCTTCAATCACCATCATCTTATACGCCAATAATAACCATGACTGAACACATTATGTTTCAGATTACCAAGTTTGAATATTTTAAGGATTTTGTATTTCAAAAATAATATATTCAAACTGAATTTATACTTCTGAATGGCAAAGCTTTTGCTAGGGGTTTTAAAGTGTTGCTGTGGAGTTACTAGGGTGCTACTTCCTGACCCAGGTCAAAAGAGCCCAAATGAGAGCCCATCTTTATAATTTACAGGCCTCTAGATATGGTTTGGGTCCCTCCTTAAAGCTGCAATCCGTAACTCTTTTGGGGGTCAAAATGAAAAAAATCAGTTATTGAGCAAGAACTCTGATTCACAACGGTAAATTTATAATAATGATTTATAATTTGAGCTGTTGGGTCTGATTTTGAAGGAAATGCCCATCTGTAAAGAAGAAAGACCTGGCTACTATATAGCATGTCCTGGTACCGTAGATGGTGAAGCGTTTTTAGCTTGTTTTAAGAGCAGTTGTTTCAAATTTAAACTTGTCATCCAAGTTAAGACAATAACTCTGCTTAATTACAACTACAATATACAACTGTTATAAACAGAGATAGTGGTAGAGAGGCCAAAGTTACAAACTGCAGCTTAAGATGTTGGTCTGAGACTTTTTTCTTCCTTGGTCAACATCATCCGCCAGACAAAAATCATAAATCTGACCATTAGAAAACAAATTAAACTGAACTGAAAGTAAACTGAAACATTTGAGGTAGAATGTCTGGTAAAAACAATGCAGGACAAGCTACACGCCAAAGTTTAATACGTGGTATGTGCAACAGTGCTAGTGATTCCTGCCTCAGCAAGCACCACTACAAAGCTGCTATTTGGTATAAACTAGCATCTGCATGTTGCTGGCCTGTCCTGCTCATTATGCTGGGTCGGCCGAGAGAGCTGCTAAAGAATGAGGCTGATAAACGATTCTGTTTACACATATCTCAGTGCTCTAAATCAAACTGACTTTGGCTTTGCTACTGCTGTACGAGCCACAACACAAGCTGAAAGACAGAGAGCTTCAGAAAAAGAAACATCACATCACACAACCACGGTTTCCCATGAGGCCACTTGGCAAGACTGTGGCACTGAGGCCAAGGTTCAGAGGAACCGGCCAATCACGGTTTAGAGTTGGTCTTGTGACACGCCTGTGTTTACAGTCGGCCTGGTGATAGTGACATGAGGACAGAGACATGAGCAGACAAAGGCACTGATCTCTCGTGTATTAGGTGATGTCACACACAGAGAAGGGGCATTCCCACTTTTGAAAATGCTGTTTAAAAAAAAATAAGGAGAGTAATCTAATACTCATTTAATACAATAGCATGTGAATGACCCCAGGATATAAGCATTGATAGCACTGAAACAAATCAAAAGAAAAGTCAAGGGAAAAGACTTACTACATCTGATGCTGCATGGCCTTTAGTTGTTGCTTATCATCTAAATATGCTAACAGGCACAAAAGGACCCACTTTGCTGTATTTCAGTTTAGAAACCGAGCAAAACTGTACTCTCAGAAACACTGGTTCTTTATCAGACCTACTGGAAGCACTAGCTTTTATTGTTGGTAAACCACATCCCTAACCATCAGACCATCATCACATTATTTCACTACACCACAGGAAACTCAGGTTTGTGGGCATCTTCTTACCCTCACTCACCTCTTGCCACTGCATTATACGCTTTCCACTAAACAGAATTTAGGGATCATCCGCAGGAAATGCTATTAAGCCAGCACTAAATATTTAAAACCATCAGAGAGATTTAGAATCGCACTGTGCATCAAAGCACCCAATGATTAAATTTGACTAGAAATTGCCCTGTGGCTGTCTTCCTATCGCTTTATCACATATAGTATTTGGCTTTAGAGCAGATTGTATTTTTTCAATGAAATGCTTTTTCCTAATCAAATTTTAAGTGCAGAGCTAGCTGTAAGCTATAAGCAGTTTGACTTCATGAGGAATGCGAACCTTGTGTTGCTTTTAAACGCATCTCTGTTTGTATGAACTGTCAGTGTCGTGAGGCGAGTATGCCTGTTTGTACAAATAACGGCTTTCCCCCTGGGAGTGTTTGTGAAAACTGGTCATTATTTTTGGAAGTCCTTGTGGTGCATAAATTGAAATTCTTTACTAAATTTAAAATCTTTAAAAATATGTTTGACTGAAAACTGTGTATTCTGACACTTCACCTATCAACACACATCATTAATTTCCCCTTACACATTGTTACACATGCACATTGTTCCTCATAAGCTTTCAGCTGTAGCAGATCCAGTCAATCTTTCAAAAATGCCACTTTGCTGCGTGTTCAGATATGCCTCTGTGTGCACTCCACGAGTCAGCGTAAATAAAGAGGGTCACTTCCCTCAAAGCCTGATTATGCGGCAGAAACCTTTAGAGGGCGATACACCAGGAAAGCATGCATTCTCTTTTCTGATCTAGAATAACGTCCCAAAAATATACACAAAACCAACTGTACTGCACTCATCTGATTGTGCTGCACTGACAGCTCCATAATTCAGCCTTACTCGAATATAGCACTTCCCTAAGGGACATGTGACCGCTTTTCGATACCCCGGCTTAACATTTTGCAGCCATCAGAACTCATGTCCTTCCCAACAGGAAAAGTCTAGGTTTAACAAAAGTCACAATGTGCCAGGACCATTGGTTTGCATGGTGATTATTTTTTTTAGTAGTCCAACGTAGCCTTTTACTTCATAAGCAGCTATTCATGTTAAAACAATCACTGGCCAGAATGTGAATATCATGCACGCTGATATTTGTACCACTCGTGTGCTCTCATCTCACAAATACATTGTCCCAACATGACCTGAAGTCAGCATTTGACACGGTTCTATCATGGCCCAGTTTATTTCCATCACCTCACAACTAGCATTTAAACTGTGCACTTCTGCAGTTCCTTAGCAAAGAAGCAGCTTTGGAACACTTGAATATGGTAATAAAGTCCTGCTTGATAGCTTGAGCGCTGAATCACTGGTGAAGCTGTGAGTGAAACTAGCAGTCTTGTGTCCTACTAAAGAGACCTTGACTAGCATATATCTACATTGTGCTGGCACAGTATCATTTTGTCTCCTTTAATTCCAGCCTTAGCGCACTCGTTGATGTGTACTGTTGCCATTAAAACGTCAGCAGCTGCTGGACAGCGTTCACACCACAAACTGAGCTAAAATCAATACTGTTCGGACTCATCATTTGGAGACTTAGGGATTATACAAAACAGCTGTATTGAGCCATGTTGGTGAAGAAGCATTAAGCTAAACTAAAATAACTCGTCAACTTGATAGACAACAGATGGATGGGAAAGAAACATCTGATCTACACCAAAAGCAGAGCAGTCACGAATATGTTCCATCTAAGCAGGTGGATAAAAAGGGAAGCTGGCATGCAGAATAGAAAAGATACAGGCTATCCTGTCCTTGAGTTTGACATTAAAAGGCAGGGATCCTAAAAAAAACCTTTTAGATCCAAAGTGAGGACCTTGAATCAGAGTGGCATCAGTATTCATATTTCATGTCATGAGATAAGAGCAAGAGTAGAGCACTACTACAAAACACTCAAAACTTCATTCACAAAATCACTTCAGTAGCGAGTTTTACACAACAATAAATGTACATAACAATATTAAACAATTTTTCAGTAATAAGGCTCCTAAAAAATTGGTTTAAAAAAACATCCATCAGAGTTGGAGAAATGATTTAGCAAAACTATTACATTTCAAGGCTACAGAAATTAATAAGAATTCCTATGCATTACCATTCCCATATTTTACTACTTTTATGTCAAACCCAGTTCTCCCCAGTCTCACTGAGAGAGTGTATGTCTGGGGCTGGGGGACATTTAAGAGCCCTTCCTTCAATATACTGTCACATTGTAACTTACACTGTCCACTGCACCAATCAACAGTGATCCGAGTGGACAGCCCCTACACTCTGTAAACAGCACAAGCTGCTGACTGTGCAGTTTGGCTTAAACAAAAGCCCTGTTGTCTTTCAACAGGCCCTACATTTGACTGTATGTAGGAGTAACCCGGTAGCCTGGTGTAGACGGTCCCTAGCCCATATGAAACAACCGCCTCTCTACTCATTCAGAATGGAAACAGATTACACCATAAAGCCGCAGTGTCGCATACAACTCCCTTCTGTCTGAGCAATCAGGCACTCTATAGGTCACAGTGATAGGTCCAGGTTCTGTGGGCTGAGTGGGGCATCATGTTGCATCTAGATCAACATCAAAGTTAACATTACATGACAGAGCACACTGCAAAAACCACACTAGAGGAAAACAGCTATGAAATGACAGCAATTTAAAAGGTGCCGAATCAACAGAAATTAGCAGGTCGAGTTAACGATAATTCATTTCGGTCCACAGAAAAGTGCAAGTCTTCAGTAAGACCGTTTTAATATCATCTACAGCACATAAATCTCACTCTTCCTGGCCCATTAAAGAGACTGATCGACAACATCTTTCACCTTCCTATTTAAGTTGATTTATGTCGCGGCGGATGGGAGAGTCCTTCCATGGAGAGGCATGCTGTTTGTAGTTCCTTTTTGCATGCATGCCGAACAGTTGGAGCTCTTGCTACAATTCCTTTAACCGATCATGCCCCTCCTCCACGACTAAGGACCTGTGTGTGTGTGTGTGTGTGTGTGTGTGGAGAGTAAGGCCAGGCAGCACAGAGCTGAAGCCCAACAGAGCAGCTTGTGAGAAAGACTTTGGAGCAGGTTGATATCAGTTCAAGTTATCACACACACATAAGGCACAGTCAGTTCAGGCTTCGTCTTCCTGCCTGTTTGGAGCCTGCAGGGGGACAGGGCTTGTCTTTAGCTCTTACTCACAAGCCCGAACGCAGTAATCTCATGCACTGAATCACTGCGCTAAAAAAATGAGTTTTTTTTTAAATACCTTTCAACTCAAATCAGCATAAGCCAGACACAGGATACGTGCAATGGGAGAGGCAGAAAAAGTCCATCTTTAGAGAAAAGGCCTAAGACAACAAGAGAGAACCTAATCCTGAGATGAATAAGCACAGCTGTGTATAGGAAATATTCAGCTCTGTGCTGGATTTCTTTCGCACATGATAGTGTGTGACTGAGGGGCACAAAAAAACCCACAATCGGATTCAAGTGGAACTGTGTTGGCATGCACAAAACCCAGGATGGGTGGGTAAGCTGAGTGGTACTTAATCGGGTGACAGTGGATACTTGACGTTGATTTTGCTTTGTTAAATCTGTAAGTAGACAAAAAGTATTGATCAATATCATTTAATATGATTACTCATTCAGTTTTTGTAAAAGAAAGAAAATACATGTACACATTTTTGTGGATGACACTCAAAACGTGCTGCTAATTGGCGCGTTTACTCCTTATCCATTTTTTGTTTAAAAGTAACTTGGGTTAAAGATAATACGAGTTAAAAGAAACACATTGTAGGTTTGATGTCAATTAAAGGGTATTTGAGCTGTATCCCTGAGGCTGTGACGGAAAATACAGATAAAAGGAAGCAAAGCTTTTGAGAATCCTGTAAACCAAATGCAGTAGTACAGAAGCATTCAACAGTAAGATTAACATCTTCCCTCTTTGTCCACCTTTAGTTAAGTGTTCTTTGCAAAACACTACACAGTGAAGTTTACAACCCTAAATTTTACCTCAAGGACATGATGTACCCAAAAAGTCATTAAAACTCTCACACATAAGCTAATCACGTCTGAAACATCACAATCACAAACTGAAAATCAACCTCGCTGGAATAAGATCAACTACAATTATTTTAATTCATTTTTGAGACTCAGCTACCATTCCTACAGGTCTATGAACCCAGCACATGTATGTTCAAATCGATTTGCCATGGTACCCTGGCAAGTGTGTTTCCATGGAAACAAGTCAAGTCAGCCCATAGCCTATTCCATAGATGTGTATTGGGAAAGCACTTGGTTTGAAGAAACTGAAATGGAAATTATATGAACCATGTCATGGGTGTGCATAAAGAAGCTCATTTCCATTGGCTAATCAATTGGAACGATCTTTATTTCAGTTACCCATATTGCCACACTCTCATCACTGGTAATAGCATAAGGACCATTGACTTGAAAGGCCCTGTGTGATCTTTGCCATCAATATTAATTGAGAGTATTTTCACCCACCTCTGTAATAACACATTCCAACCTGCAGAAGATCCACCCTGCAGTTCTGGTGTCTTCATATAGTCAAATTCCAACACTTTACTATTTTTCCACAAGTAAAAATAACCAGAACGATCAACCAACCCTTTTTTATTATGCTAAGAATTACATTCCTGCTAATGCTTTGATTCCACCATTGCACAATACTGAGCTTTGACCTCTCACGATACAAGAGAAAGAAAATATTCTAATCACAAAATCAAGTACGCATAGAAATGACATCAATGCAAATGAGCAGGCATGCTAGTGACCTAATGCAATTTCTACAGCAAACTGTTTACTGCAATAGCTATCTATCCAAAATACTCTGACTGCAGGTGTGACTCATACTTATATCTAATAAACTCTTTTAGAATAATTTTAAGATTGTTCAATTTGCCACCAAACATCTGTTTTGAAACTGGTCTAATCGACATCATGGATCAAGCATGATGGGCGCGTTTTCCCAGGATCAGTAATCTTTCTTACCAGAGTGATCTGCAGGTCCTCCACCGTTTGTGAAGAGAGCAGTGTACAGGTGAGGGTATGTCTTCTCCAGTGCCACACACAGTTCTTGGAAATGGTCGCTCTGCTTGTTCATGAGCATCTTCAGGAGCTGGTCCACCTTCTCAGCGCTGGAGGAACAGTTCTGGTCCAGCTCAAAGGACTCCTGTTCGCCGAGGGTTCCTGATTTCCTCAGCAGCTCTATCAACCGGTCCGCATCCGTGATGGACTCCAGTAAGTTCTGGTGGCACTGGTGTAGTAACTCTTTGTGCTTGGGCTCCATTGCACGTCCTACAGTTCCCTAGCTAACCAGTTAGCCCAGTGCTATCCCCGTAGACCCGATCCCCCAACACAAACCCGATGAATGCAGCAGGAACTTCGTTCTATCGGCTCACTTGTAGGATCTGAGCGACACCGCCATGATACCTGATGGCTTAATAAAGCGCTTTTTCATTACAAACAGCAGAAAGGCACAGAAGCCATGTTTGTTGCCCAAGGCTGTTGACTGCATTAAACAGCGATACATTTCTTCGGATCACTTACGCAAGGCAACTTCGTCCATTTTCCCCGCACGTCCGAGGAGAGCATGCTCGTCTGCGTTTATTCTTTCTTTTTGGCCATTTATGTGATGATGTGTAGACTCAAGTGCAAGCAAAAGTAGCACAACTCTTCTGGCATTACCTACTTAAACTGTACGCTCCGCCATGTCTCGGTATCTCAGCAGCTGCTGCGTGCTGTCAATCAACTTCCCGTACAATGTCCATGTAAGGTAAAAGTGGGCGGACTTTTCCTTCGGGACACACCTGTTTATTTCAGTGGGCGTGTACTGCTTGTCGAAATTTGGGGCTAAATTCCCGGGCTACAGTTAACGATGATGCATTATGACATGACATAAGCTCAGGGGTTTTAAATTGAAACGTGCTGTCTACCGCGCATTGGTTGCCCTTTTTTTACATGTGCTGGTGCTAATCTCTTGTTTTTATTATGTTATTAAATAAAAATAATTACAACGACTAATGTAATCAATAAATATGACACATGTAAGACAACGTCAAATGTAATATATTATTTTAAAGGTGTTTTAGGACCATCAAATGTATACTGAATTCTGCAGAATACGTCACTGTATTAGTGCCACAAAAGCAGGAAAGCGACTTGAAATTAAAGAGTTGTATGAAGAAAAAGAAAATCAGAGGTCCTGTGTCTGTTTATGTTTTCATATTTATTGTAAAAATTACAAATTTACTTTAACTATTTACACAGTAACGAAAATGAGCTTAGTACTCAGTTTGCCTCAAACATGCTAAGATAAACGTAAAAACAGGCTATTAAATGGCTTGCAAGGGTTGTAACAAAAATAAACATAAAACATAATAAATGTTTGTATTGAGTCAAATAGACGATCAGTTCTCAGGACACCTGTGTGTCTTTAAGCAATTGATTTTGTTTCTGTAAATACACGCAAAACTAACATGCCTCAACCTTTGTAAAATGCTATTTTAGTTGTCCTTATTTAAGTGCAGCTGACAGACGCTAAGAGGACTAGGAAAGAGCCACGTGTCAGCACAGCGGAACACGCAATTCCCCTCTGAAAAGTCTGTGACCGCAGATTGGTCGTTCTAAATTGAAACTGTTTTACACAGTGAAGTATAAATGAGGCACATACGCAGCATATACAGCTGCTTAGACACAATTAACATCCTACAATCAAAAACATATGTGTTTGTATAGAGTAATACTGCATTTGGCAAGATGTCCAAATTAGTATACATTGATTTCTTGCATGCATTCAATAAAATGTTATAAAAGACCTCAAAGAGAGATACACAAAACAGTTATTTGTGATTATGAGTCTACTGACATCAGTATTTTACACAATTCGATACGACCTTGTTTTTGTTAACTGTATAGCATGCACATGTAAAATGCAATGAAAGATTAAAGTCTAAACAGAAGTCGATTATTGTACATGAACAGATGCTCTTGTTGAAGCATCTTTTCCATTTTCGGATAGTACTTGTAAGCCCTGATTAAAGGACTAAACGTCACGTTTAATTTTGAATGGATTTTATCCAATGTAACATGGATTATATCATTTTTTTTTATTGATTTGTGGCCCAACTATAGAAGAAGGGCAGTGTTATCTCTAAAACATAAATAAAAGTGGCACAAATCTGTTTTTTTTACTTTTATCCTGCAGTGTCAGTTTTGCTGTATGCTGCGCCGTAGTGATCAGCGCTGTTGAATTTCAAAAGAGCGGGCAATCCCGCCCTCTGCTGGTGTAAATGTGAACATACTGTAATGCTTGAAATGATTTGTACTTTTAACTGTAACATTCCACAGTATGTGTAATAATACGTTAGCAGCTGCTATCGGCTGCTAACGAAGTCATAAGGTGTGAAACAACTTTGGTTTTGGCACCACACTTAATTGTTTATACGCATTCGTCCAATATATTTAATGTTTTCAAACCTTTAGACCCATGTATGAGAACACTATTAAAGACAATTACCCAAACTACATCATGTAATACATATTTTACAGTATTAAAGTGTTTTTAGATGCTCTAAAAATTGGTGTGATCATGTGATGTCCTCCCTTAATTTAAAATCTGACTACGCCACTGTGTTCTGTTTGTCTCATCCAGTTCTTACCCCTGATATAAAGATGAACAGGCTGTTAAGTGATTTTGAGCAGGGACACATTCTGCATGTAGACAGGGGTAGCAGTCTTACAAATTATGGATGTTTACTATGATTCAGATAAATCATCCTCTTAGCTATTAACATCTTTTGAAAACACAGCTAATTGCATGGGCATGTTTTTGTACTTTTACTTTTTATTCATATTAATGGTGCTTTTAATTAAAATTAAAATAAATTTTTTTTGCTTTGCTATTTAGGTAGAAATTAGACCTTCTTAGAAGCAAAATATCATGTTAGTTAATGCTTTGCATTCTATGTCTGATCTATGTCGAGTAATTTTATGAATTATTATACTGGGATTAAAAGTGGTTTTTTTTAAAGTTATAGCCCAATACACATTCATTCGAACACATGACAAATAATCTCTTTCAGGCAAGATTTACTCTGTATTTCATGTGTGTACACGTGTATGTACTAGCTCCAAGAACCAATACAAAACACAAAGACTGCATAGTCATTATCATCATAACTTCCTGTCTGCCTTAGTAAACGGGGTGGTTGACAATCATAATGGCTACATCAAAAAAGTATATAATTGAAAAAAGCATTAGATATAGTAAATATAATTTTTTAACTCTAAAATCAATACACATTTCACTATGGCTAACATGACAACTAAACCTAAAATTTATGGCACATTTTTCCATGTCTGTAAATATCTGCAAATTAATCGCAATACATAAATGTAATAACTTGGTATTTGGCATTCAGTTGTGGACACAATAATAAAAACAGAATTTGTCTTACCATAAGCTTGCAAACAAAATACACCTGGCGCAAAGGACTATATAAAATATATATGCAATATTTCTGTATTTCATTAATTGGCTAAGCCACTGTTTTCAGCAAGGCACAGAAAGAGATATAGTTTGCAACTCTGACAATAAAAACAGTTGAAATGGTGCATATCTGCACAAGCACTTTTGTAGGAAAAAGTAGATAAAAACATGCAAGTACATAATAGATTGCAATTTAGAGTCGTGATAAGTGTAGAAATTGTGGTATGGCTTCATGTCCTCTGTGGTGTGCAGAGATCACAGGCTTTAATCGCTTCCACCGCACAGCTTCAGCAGTAGTTTCTTGTAATCCCCTGAGGTATCTCCCTACAAATGCAGATTTTATTACAGTTTCATTATTGTTATTAATATAATACAGCTTTTAAAAATAGTACAATATGCACGTATCATCTATAGCTTAATTTTTTTATGTTTAATTTAAGAGGCTGTTACACAGGTACTCACAGATATGGCTGTATAGAGAGATTTTCCATATTTCTTCATGTATTCCTGACGAATGTCCAACATGTCCACCTCAGCTCGGGTCACCATGATGCGGACTAAAGTTCGATCCTTGGTTCCCGCTCCCTAAACAGGTACATACACACACACAATACTGTGCAAAAATGTATGGCAAAATTTTAGGTTTAAAAATAATGCTATGCATAGTTTTATTGTAAAAAATAGGTGTAAATATAATGCTATGCATAGTTTTATTTATCATTTTACTGCTTACAAAATGCACATAATTATACCAGAGCAGTACTAAAAAGCATAAAAACAAACATACCACAATTAAACAATTTATGATAAGAGGTATGTGATCATATATGCATTTTGCTCTCTAATTCAAACACTTAAATACTAAATATGTTTTGTGCAGCAATATAACATTTATGTTGCCTATTCAGAAGAACTTTAAACGCTGTCAGACTGGTTTCGCTGCTATATTGTGTGGTTATACATGTGTGTAGGTGATCCAGGTTCGAATTCCACTCAGTCTTTGCATTTGCATTGCGTGACTAAATGTATTTATGTTCATACAACAATACTAGAATAAACTCATGTGAAAATAAATTGTTAATATGACTTAATTTAAGTTTAATAAAAAGTAATTACATATTTACAATTATATTAATATGTATATGTATAATTATATGAATATACAAGTATATTAATACTAAAAGCTATATTTTATGCATAAGTATTACAAATGTCAGTCATTACTTACACCACCGGGGGGCGCTGCTACTTTATAACCGTTTGAGACCAAAATGACTAAACCAATTTGACCAAATGACTAAACCATGCCTTTGTTTGTCGTAAATACACAAGATTAGTCATTAAGTCACTGTCACATTATATTCAACACATCTCATCCACAGTGAGAAGCTCACTGTGTCTCACCTTCATGGCCTTGTAGAGTCTCTCAGCAAAGTAGGCTGGTACGTTTTTAATGCATTTCACTGCATACAGAAGAACATGTTTAGACTCACCCTGCACAATTACCCTGCAGCTAAAAATCTGTACACACCAGGGCAAGCAAGACACATCTTGAAACGAAAACACGAAATAAAACTGAAGAAAGACTGTAGGCATTCATTCAAAAAGAGAGGTCTTTAAAAAATGTATTGTTAGTACCAGTATACTTAAACACTATACAGAAACACACCTTATAATTAATCGACAGTGAATAAACGAAAGTCATGCACTATGACACAGCAAGCAAGACAAACAAACAACTGTATGTTAAAACACATCACTGTATGTGATAAAACATACTGCCACATATTTACCCCATTACAGCTTAACTCTTAAAGGGGTCAGCAGAATGGAGAGTTAAAAAATACAATTATGAAGTGCTTAAAAGAAGATGACGTCATCACAAACGATTAGGTGACAGATGGGAAAGCTCACCGACGGCCAGCATGCCACTCTCAAGATCTCCAGACATCTCCCTCTCCAAGCTCTTCTCAATGTCTCTGCCACACATGTGCTGATACTCGTGAAACACTGTCAATGTAAATACACAACACATCATGGTCAACACGTGCACACTGATGAATGCTTCTAATTAAACCTGATGACTTTGTACTACTACTGTATTTACTGTATTTAATGTACAGCTACTGTACCTGCTCTCAGGTGAGCTTTGCTCCGAGCGCACAGAATGGCGTTAAACTTAGACTCATCTGTGCCAAGTTTATTTTCACCTGCTTGATACAGAGCCTGCAGCACAAGAAGAACAGAGCACATCAAAGACTCTTAAAAGCATAATAAACACATTAAAAAAATAATCAGTACATACCTGGGCATCCTGTTTGGCTAATGATACGTCCACATTCTCACTCTCATCTCTGTTGCCCTTTGAGAAGATAACAGGAAGAAATATTAATATGACTCACATTTCATTTTGACACCAAAGAAATCGAATAAATCACATAATACAATGTGTACCTGAGCAAGTGAGACAAGGAGTCTGCGGAAGTGTCCGGATGTGTCTCCACTGATAGATTCCTCCAGTGTTTTCTTATACTCTATGAGAGGAATGCTCACATTGTGGATCGCAATTCACTTTACTGTTAAATTAAAATGCACATGACATGTGCCAGATGTCTGATTGGGAAGTAATCAAATCTGTAATTGCTGAGGGAAGGAATTAAGCGATGTGATTTGAGTACACACCAGTTTTGAAGACTTGATTGATTTCTCGGATCTCTGCATTAGTGCGAGAGGACAAGATTTCAATCAGACAGGCCTCGTCTGTTCCTGCCCCCTGTGTGGTAAAATAATCATCAGATTACACCTGTGTAAGCTGCATATCAAAACATTTGACTGACTCTTCTATTATCTGTGCCCCTTAAAGAGACAGTCATCCACAAATAAAAATGTCTATTATTTACTCACTCCCACGTAGTCCGAATACAAAAATGTTTCTTTTGTGTTTCATGAAAAATGACAGCATACAAGTTTGGAATGACAAGGAGTTGTCATTAAAAGCACTATATTCACAATATATAATTAAAACTTCTATAGTATTAACTTTCAAACTTCTCAATCTATTTTTAAAGTGCTTTGACAAACCTTGATGGCCTCTTTGAGCTCATATGCATCATACTGAGCTGGAGTCTTCAACATGGCCAGCACCAGTTTCTCAAAGTTCCCTGAAAGCTCAGACTTCAGGTCCTTAATCAAGTCCTGTAAACATTGCATTTCAGGACAATGATCAGTTGCCTCAAAGTCTCACTGAAACATTTCTACATTTCCAGTTCAATTTATAAAAGTACACACCCTCTTTTCACAAACTATAGAAAAGGCAAATACACTGCAGTGATGTGACTGTGTGATTTTGCACAGATTTTATAGAATATCAGACCATATATCACAGTTTTACATTTCCGTGTAAAATTGTGAAAATGTAGTTTCTGTAAATCTTATTTCTTAACAGTTTTTTCATGTCTGTTTTCTTATGTCACTGCTTAAGGCTAAAATGTAGCTCTAAATGTGGCATATTTTCTGTAAAGCTGCTTTTCAACAATGCAAAAATATGAAAATCAGAACGCCTTTAAATCTTTGTCTCCGGTATTTTTTAAATCATTAACATCATCAGCATAGTCTTGCAACTAAACACTGTGGAGTACTTCCATCATTTTCTTCAGAACCTAAAACTATTTCCTTATAGAACATTTAAAATAATTAATTGATTTAATGTAACTATAATAGATAGAGGTCATAATAGCTAAATGCTTAAGAATATGGGCTGCAGTGTGAATCCCACATAGGGCTGAGCTGTCTCTACTGCAATGTCACCTAAACAAAACTCTCAATCTTAGTGTGTTCTTGAGGGACTGCTGCTGCAGACACAATCTGCAGAATTGCAAATAACTGTAAAGCTTCAATGCTCTTCATTACCTTTCCATAGGCGGTCTTGTATGACACCAAGAGTTTTACTCGCTGCTTGTTTGAGCGACTTCCCAGCAAATTAATAATGGCTTGTTCATCGGTGCCTGTTTAAATGTAAATTAGCAGCATGTATAAAACCTTCAAATGTAAACAAGTCATTTTTTTGAAAAGCTTATATTGTAGCTTATATTATATTCCATGCCAGGTTAAAAAAGCTCTGTGTTTAAACATCAACTGTATCATAAAGGGATTTAATTGTATGAGATGAATAACAGATATAAACATCAAAAGAAAAACTTTTATCCTAAGGGTAAATTATTAACAACTTTTCAAGAAATTTAACAGGTGAAAAAAACACCAAAAACCAACCGAAGCCCTTCATGGCTTTTCTGAGGACCTCTGCGTCTTTTAGCGGGTCAGCACCAGGGAAATCTTGGATTGTCCCTCTGAATCCACGCTACAATTAAAAGCAAGTATGACCCAACAGTTAAAGTAAAGCCACAATTACATAATTCAATAAATATTTCCAACTTCATAGACACTGAGTTTGTTTACATTGATAGCTGGAACGACTGGCGTCCCACCTCCGTAACCACCTCCGTACGCGGGCATGGATGGGTTGGGTGAGGGGTTGCTGGGATAGCTGGGCATGGACGGATTGGGTGAAGGTGCATTTGGGTATCCGGGCATCTGCTGGCCTGGCATCTGCTGGCCTGACCCTCCAGGGAAACCCATTCCTGGGCCTTGGGGCATACCTCCTCCTGGCTGAGGGTACATGCCATAGGGCTGGTTAGGGGAGGAAGCAGGTGGGCCCCCAGGTTGGGGGGCAGGATAGCCACTAGGCCCTTGAGGGAACATGGATGGATTTGGAGCAAATCCACCAGCAGTGGCGATCTGATTTGCCTGTGATGGAAAAATTGGGGGCAAAGAAATGCACAAGCAAAAGCAAGCATGACAATTAATACAATTAAGACAGAGAAGTTAATGGTTCAGGCAACTGAAAGAAAGTTGCTGAAAGCAAAATGATTAAAGCCAAGAGGAAGATAAGATGAATGGTGAACAAGTGTGTATTCATAGAGAGCTCTTTTTAGTTCTGTTTAGTGTGGCTAAACAGTGGTGCTGCTTTCACCATATTGCATGATGTTCTTACAGAGAATTATGTAACATTTACACATAGGACTGTATTACTGTAATTCACAAATTAATACTGTAATTCACATTAATTCAAGTAAATTAATAATGTTTTGTCTTAAATATCTATAAATCTTTTTATCTATCTTTTATATCTATAAAGCTTTTATCAGCTAGAAAATACACCATCAGTTGTGGTTAACTGTTAGGGTTAAGGCTTTTCGATGGTAGCTTATGCCAATGCCAAGCAGGCATTGTTATCAACTATTCATTTAAAAATATTGAGGATTAATCAACACTAAAAAAACATGATTTATAAATGCTTTTTTGGTATGTATTTGTATCTACAACTTTAGCAGGAAGGGAACATTTTTTAAATGAAGAATTAGCTTAAGCTTTTTGTAATGCACAAATTGCAAAATGCAACTTCAATAAACAAGCTGCGTGGGTAAACACTGATTCTGATGCAATTGTTCATCAATGGACCCACACTTGCTCACATTCCCTTCTGTAAATGTAAATGTAATGTGATTACAGACCATTTTTAAAGAAGCATTCAGTAAATTATTGAGGATCAGATCTGATGGTCAAAGGACATTGTGATGACACAGGAAATATCAAGATAACAGGAGCACAATTGTGTAAAAAAGCTTATAAAGGAAGGATCTGATGCTGTTTTAGGCTATGCATTTCATGCTGATTTATCCTGAAATCAGATTACTGCATCTGATCCACTGTTATTTCTGATTATGTATTACAATATGATTTAAAAAAAACATACCATTGCGGGGAGACTGCCTGCATTGAATCCAGGATTCGGCAAATTATCCAAACCAATTGGAGGCATTCCTGGCGCACCGGGAGCACCCCAACCCCCTGTAAATACGTACTGTATCTTCAAATACAAGCAAACTAACAAACAAAGT